>JXCR01028017.1:186891-254754 GCA_002079205.1 Phalaenopsis hybrid cultivar
ACATAAGCTTTACCTCGTTGTGACGCTAAAAGTGTTTCAAGATTTTTAATGAAAAATATTTTCACTAGATATGGAAATGCTTAGAATGATTATCACTAACAGAGGATCCCATTTTAGGAATAGATACATTCAGAGATTGACAAAAAATTTAATATTTTTCCTTTACCTTGCTGTAACGCTAAAAGTGTTTCAAGATTTTTAATGAAAAATATTTTCACTAGATACGGAATGCCCTCGTTGTGACACTAAAAGTGTTTCAAGGTTTTTAATGAAAAATATTTTCACTAGATACGGAATGCCTAGAATGACGGAGGAACTCATTTTAGGAAGAAATCCATTCAGAGATTGGAAGAAAAGTTTAATATTATTCATAGAATCTCTACTGCCTATCACCTTCAAACTAGTGGGTTAGCTAAAGTTTATAATAGAGAGATTAAACAAATACTTGAAAAGTTTGTAAACCCTAGTAGAGTAGATTGGTCTACTAGACTGGATACCGCATTATGGGCTTCTAGGACTGCTTATAAAACTCCTATTAGAATGACTCCTTACAAACTGATTTTTGGAAAGACTTGCTTGCCAGTGAAATTAGAGCATAAAGCTTATTGAGCGATTAAATAATTCACTTATAATTTGAAAGATGCTGGAAAGAAGATATTATTACAATTGAATGAATTGGAAGAATTAAGAAATGAATCTTATCATAACGACAGAATTTATAAGGAGAAACTAAATTTATGACATGATCGGAATATTAACCAGAAGAAATTTGAACCACGACAAGAAGTTTTGCTTCACAATACTAGGCAAAAGTTATTCCCTGAGAAATTGAAGTCTCGTTGGTTAGGACCCTTTACTGTGACTCGAGTTTATACTTACGGAGCTGGAGTTGAAGATCGGAAGGAAATAGATTTAAATTAAATGGACACAGATTAAAACCATATTATGAGGGTAAAAGACCAAATTTGGAAATAGATTTAAAGTAAATTGACACATATTAAAACCATATTTTGAGAGTAAAAGACCAAATTTTAAAGAGGTTTTAATGACCAGTCAACCTGAATAGGTCGGGCTGATGACTTTAAACCAAGAACTTTATGGGAGGAAAATTATCTTTACTTTTATTGCGATTATAGTAGTTTTATTTGAAATTATTAATAGTTTGTGGTAGTATTGAACTCTACTACTCTTATTTACCCTTGAATCATCATAAAAATTGGATCCATAGAGAAAAATTGGAACGTATTCGGACCAGAGCGAAACTGTGCAATTTTTGCCTTGGATGCCGACGGCGGGTTTTTCCCGAGTTCAGGAAATTAAATACTAAAGGCTCACCAACGACGCCCTCGACGCCACCGACGGCGAGACCGGCGGGATGGCGGTTTCTGGAGTTTGAATGGGCGGTTTTTGGCGATTTCATGCGAGAGTTACCTATTTTAAATTTGATTCCTAAGCTCATATTTCCCCAAAAACAAAGTGAAACTCTACCAAATTCATCCCTATAGTGGCCAATTCCCTTGAAAACCATAAAATGCGAGTGTTCAATCGGAGAAAGTTCATTAGTCCGGAAGCGCAGCAAATCTTCAACAAGGTACTGACAAATAAGAGATTAATCATGGAACGAGGATTTGTAAATTGAGAATTGAATAATCCCTTGACGACAATTGAAGAGATGATAGTGAGACAAAGATGGGAAGTGTTGTGCTACACTACAGCCGCCGTAGTTGTTCCTATGGTGAAGGAATTTTATGTTAATTTAAATGGAATCAAACAGGGAGTCGTCTATGTGCGAGGTAGATGAATAACTTTTACTCATGCACGAATCAATAAATTATATATGTTCAAGAACATTCCCGTCTGCCATTATTCCAACTTTGTCCTGACAAGAACCCAGATGAATGAAATTTACCAATATTTAACAGGCAAAACTGAAGACTGGGAAATGAGAGAAAACATGTATGTTAGTTTTTTTGCGACACTTCTAAATCCTATTTCTAAACACTGACACTTCTTCATTTCTACAAAACTGTTACCGACAATGAGGATCGGTAAAGTTTCTAAAGAAAGTGCTATTCTGAATTATTGCATCCAAATGGGACTGTCGATCGATATTGGATTTATAATTGTGAAGTATGTTTTGGGCTTGATCCTTCATGGATCAACTTATGGGCTTGGACACTTCCACAATTTTCTTACTTTGCAGTCAGTTCCAAGTATCTTAAGAAAACTGGGAAAAGGTACTTCTACCTTGGAAGCCTTTGGATCCAACTGAGAGATTCCCAGCAAATGAAGATGAAAATGATATGATTATTTTGGTGGATCAATCATCTCAGAATTCACTGCCTATTCAACCTTTTATTCCGGAAAAGGCACTAGTGATCCTACACAGGAACAAGAAATTTGAGAAGGAGGTACAAAATGTTATGAATGTAATTAATAATATCTTTGATTTCTTCGATCATCTAGACTGGAGGATAAAAGAACAATTTGCTCACTCTGGACATATTGAAGACAGTTTGATATGGCTGATGAGAAGGATGAAATTGATAGAAGAGGATTCTACTGAAGAATTTCCATACCGAGCCTTCTATAACCTCTTCATTCATGTACAATTAATGGGTGATCTCAGAGGAGAATCTAGCACTGAATCCGAAGAATAGTAGATTTACATTCCTACCTGTCTGTCTATGTGTGTCATTTGATTTGAACTTTGCATTTGCTTTGCTTTGCTTTAGAATTATGCTTTTAGATCTCTGTATAGTTGAGACTGAGCATAGGATGTTTTTTTTCAGCATTTTGAGTGTTGTGGCTTGGATTGCAACGCTAAATTGATGTATTAAGGTTGAGAAAATACCAAACTTAGGTGTGTTGTGTAACGTATATTGTAACCCTTAGAATTTATATATAATTGTGATGTTTTGTGTTTTGAAAGTTTATTTGTGATAAGTACATCATTTAATCACTTAGAATTATTTATATAATGATTGAACTGATGTCGTTGAGGCTTGAAATTGATCGAAATTGCAAAAATCTAGAAATTGAACCATTTCAATAGAGCTCGCCGATGGCGCCCTCGATGCTGCAAATGATGGACTTTTCCTGAGACTTAGGATATTAATTCAATAGAGCTCGCTAACGGTGCTAAAGACCCCACCGATGGAAAGATCTCAAAAAAATACCTTTAACCACGATTTTGACCAGTCAGCCGCCACTATTCATCATCCCCTTCCTCTTAAAAATGTGATTTTTGACCTAGGGCTTGAGAGATCTTGGATTTGGGGGCGATTTCAAGGCATTTAGACACCATATTTGATCATCTCTTGGTAAGAGCTTCACTCTAAACTAAAAATATTTGATTTTCACCATGAATTTCTTCCACATTGAGGAGACCTGAAAAATTTGAGAATGTGAAGAAAATATTGGGAAGAAATTCATGGAATTTAGTTTTGAACTCTTAGAATCACTCTTGGAAGCCATTATTTGCATATTTGAAGTATATTTTGGAATTTTTCTATAAATTTGATTAGATTGAAATGACTCCATGACAAAAGAGGCAACTTGAGTTTGACGAGTCTCGCTTCATCAATGCGAAGGCTCAATTAAGGTTTACTTCAGTATGATGGAAGGCCCACTGAATGATGTGATCAACTTTCACTTATGGGAAAGGAACATGGAAGATTAAGCAATGAGAATGGGTAAATTTTTCTGCTTCCATGTTAAATGCCACATCTAAAGCGTGGCACTACTTTATTTCCTTTACTTTGTTACCGACCTATCACCATAGTGAGGTAACAAGAGATAGAGCTATTTTGAATTTCTATATTCAGAATAATAGAAATATAAATGTGGGGAGAATCATTTTTAAGAATATATTGACCATGGTGAGTGAAACAAGTGGAGGTCTAGGATATCCTGACCTTATTTATGCACTTTGCCAACTTTTTGGAGTCTCATTTATGCACTTCCAACTTTCTGGAGTGGAAGCTGGAGATGATAAGGAATGGGTTTACCGTATGAAACCCATTAGTAAAGCGAATTTGAAGACTTAAGAATCCCACAAAAAAATGAGAACTGGGAGTAGGAGTCAAAAACCTTCTACTAGTAGAGATGACCCCTATAATAGTTATGACCTTCTTTCTTCTAGCTCCCTTACTCTAACTGATTTAATGAATGAATTGACCTTGCAGCAAAAGAGTATAGAGTTAATAAATGAAAGGATTTGAGGTTTAGAATGTAGACATGATTATGATAGTGAGTACCTTCAGAGGCATTTAAATTTTGAGATAGCTTACTACGAAGCTCAGGCCCGACACTACAGAGGTGAGTCTGATGTTACTTTTCCTGANAGATTCAAGTAAGTTTTTTAGTTCGAAAGCTTAGGATCGATATAGTGATGCTCTACAGTCATGAAAATTGATTCAAGAGCGATGTTTCAAGAGTCCGGGTGGAGAGGTAGAAGAGCTGATAGTCCACCGACAGTGGGAACAGTTTTGTTGTTTCTCTGCCATCGCAATGATTTCTATTGTGAGGGAGTTTTATGCAAATCTCCTTGAATCTGAAGGTGATTGAGTTATGGTTAGAGGGAAGTTGGTACCTTTTACTCAAGAAGTAATCAACTTGTTTTACCATTGACCACCAGAAACTTTATGTTTTTATGTGAATTATAGTCCTACTGAAGCAGAGTTAGACGAGATTATTTCATATTTGACTATTGGGAGAGGACTTTGAAAGATTAAAAATGAGATGAGAGTAAATTTCCCAACTTCAAAGTTATATGTACCTTCGAAGGTCTGACACTATTTCATTTCTGCTCGTCTACTTCCAGCCAATCATCTTAGTGAAGTGAACAGACAGAGAACAATGTTGGATTATTGTATTCAGGAGGGAAAGCCCATCAACATATGGGCTTTAATCTATCACACTATAATCAGTTCAGCTGATGTGGCTACTACTGCAGGTATGGGATTTGCTTCCTTGATATTTTTATTGTGCGAGCAGGCTGGAGTGAAGTATGATAGTTGGGAGGATGTTTTGTTACCTCTAAAGCCCATTATGAAGGTGAATGTGAAGACTTATTCTGAACATTTGATTTTTGGCTAGAGAGGAGGATTTTACAGAAGTTAAGGATTAGAGACGTCTGCTGCATCTACCTCTGCTACATCTTCATTTAGACCATCTACTTCTCGTGCTTCTACATCTAGACGTGATACCAGGACTAAGGATGAGTTATTGCAGAAGATGATGGACAATATCAATTTTACCATTGATAAGGTAAAAAATTTAGAGCGTTTTGCAGATCATACTAATAGTTATAATAGAAGGAAGAGTGATTATGAAGAGAAATTCCACTCATCTTTGGAAATCCTGATTAGAGGTGAACCAGGAGTGCAATTTCCTCCATATCCTTGATATCGTGATTATGAGCCTGCAAAAAAACGGTACAACATTGATTCTGAGGATGAAGAGTGGGCTGAGAGATTCATTTTATGGTTGTAATATGATGTGAACTATGTCGTCCGAGCCTGCTACATTTGCATCTGTGTGTTGTTTTAAGATGATGTTTTATATTGTGTTTTGAATTTTTATGTTCTGTTATTGTTTTGATTATTGTGTTAGATAGTATTTCATTTCTAAAATTTCAGGGTAGTGGTTGTTGTTTTGTGTTTAGTACTGTGATTTAGTTAGTTTAGAACTTAACTTAATTTCATATCCCTTATAGTAAAAAATCTTGTTAACTTAGATCTTAAAATTGAAATTCAAAAACTGCTGCCCTGCATTTTTCTTTTATCATATTAGTGTGTTTTTTGTTTTTATACCCGCTGTTTAGAAATCTATTTGAATCTCTACATGTTAAGATAAAATAAAATTTTGATCAAAAATTAATTTTACTCCTATCTTTAGTTTTATACTTGTATAATTAGGATCTTAAAATTTCTGTTAGCATGTTATTTCAATTTTCATTTCCTGCCTATATAATTATCTGATGCTAAATTGTTTAATCTGTTAAAAGTTTAAGTTTGGGAGGATGAAAAATATTTTCAAAACTGGAATTTTATTTGTTCTTAAATGTACTACAAGTGAATTTGATTTTAAAAGAAAAATTGATTATGTATATGAAGTTATATTTGGGAAGTAAAATTTAATTTTAGAAATGAGTAAGAAAATTTAGTTAACATTTTAAGTAATGAAGAAAAACTTTAAGTTAAAAATTTTTAGTATAGAAAATGATTAATATATGTGACTGTCTTTAGTAAGAAAAATTGTATTTTTGAAAAATTTAGATAATTTAGACTTTTATTTTTGATACTTAAATTTCTTTTATTGCTTTTAATCTTAATACTTAAATTTCTTTTATTAAAATGATTTTCAAAACTATTATTATATCTACAAGTAAAAGTTTTATATCAAGACTTTACTTTAGCAAAGGAGAAGTAGAATTCAAAATCATTAAATGTCTATCCAGATATAGTAATCCTTGCTTTAAATATAAAAAGAAGAAGAAAAAGAAAAAGAAAAAAAAAGAAAAGAAAAAGAAAAGAAAATGAAATGAAATATAAGGGAGGAGAAGCTTGAGGATTAGTGCATAATCAAAAATTAGTTCTACATTTGATCTTTTTAAAGTACAAGACTTGATGAAATCTTAAGCTTAAAAATATAATATAATAAGTAAGATTATTTTTCATAAAAATTTGGTAGAGGAGAAAATAAAAGAACTAAAATCTAAATTTAGAGAACTTACAATATTTCTGAATTAGATAGGAGATCATATTTTCATAGATTCTTAACATTAAAAATTTTCAAACTTTAAGTTGGTCTCATATAATAATTATTTTTTCTAAATTGGACTGCTATATTTCTAAATCTAAATTTTGGGAACTCTTAAAGAAACTCATATACATATCATACATATTTGGTTTTTAAAGATTGAAGTGTCACTTGAGGTTATATATATCATACATATGTAGTTTTTAAAGATTGAAGTGTCACTTGAGTATATATATCATACATATGTAGTTTTTAAAGATTGAAGTGTCACTTGAGAACAAGTAACATATTTTAGGGGATTCTGATACACCTAAAATATATAGTGTTTTTAGACACATTTTTATAACTATGTTTTAGATATTGCACTTTAATGGAAGGTATTTTGTGTTTTTCTTGCAGATATAAGTAAAAATAGAAAAAAAAAAAGCTTAAAGGAGTGAAAAAGTAGTTTTGGCAAAAGAGTTTTGGCGCCTGAGCACCAGATCCAGCGCTTACGCGCTAGTTAAATAGAGAAGACCGTGCCTAAGAACCAAGACCCCTCGCTTACGTGTCAGTGGCAGTTACTAGACGAGGAAAATCAGCTTTCACAAATTTTAAAGAGGTTTTCGAGGCACCCATTGGCTCAGTAGGTGGTTGTAACCACCATGGATAAAAATTATCATGAAAGGATGCATTTCTTGGGAAAATACATGGACTCAAGACACATTTTCAAGAGATCCCAAGACACCTCATGGAAAACAATAAAAGAAAGAAGAGAGGACTTAGAAAAGAGTCCTGAAAATATTAGCAAGTTTTGAAAGTTCATTTCTAGGGAGTTAGTTCAGAGAGATTTTCAGGAACCACTTTTTATGTACTTTATCCTTTTTGTTATTTTGTTTTGAGTGATTTTAAAAGAGAAGAGTTTCAAACGAGCTTCAAGAGTTTGGTGGAGGACTTGAGACTACTTTTCGTATTATTTGAAACTTGTTGTTTTAGACTACTTTTCATATTTTTGTTTTAGACTACTTTTCGTATTATTTTAGACTTGTTGTTGGTTTGATAATGATTTCTTCTTTTAAACTAAAGTGTGGCTTTGTTTTTTCCATGGATTTTGAGTAGTTTTCTTTATCTTTCTTCTTGAAATGATAAGTAATTAAGTTTTGGATGGAAGTTGTGGAGATTATTGATCATTAATGTTAGAAGAAGTTGTGATGACTTAAATCCATGCACTTTATTTACTTCTTAGTTTGGCCAATCCAGATGTTAAAATTTGTTGTGAAAACATGTAAGAACCGGGCTGGTATTGTGTCAGTCAACAACTGGAAAGAATCACATGAGGTTGTATGAATGAGAATGTAATTCATATGATTGAGTGCAAAAAAATAGGGAAATATTCATTGATTAGTGTAGAGTTAGAGGTCTTTGAAGTGACAGGTTAAAGCCCCCAACTTGGTTTATTGTTTTAGATTCTGATACGAGAATGTTAGCCCCCAGGTGGAGGGAATCGAGGGAACTCTAGAGTGAGAGCTAGTATCTTCCCTGCCTAACCGGTCTTGAGAACTATTCAAACTTTAAATTAGCCAATATTATTTATAGCATCTCTAGTAAGGGTAAACAATATTATTGCTTTTATTTGGCACAACACAATTTGCATACTTCCACAACAGAATTTCTATACTTATTACTGATTCATGATAAGAAGTTTTCATATTAAGTACTTTTCTTCTACAAAAACTTTAGTTATCTTTTTAAATTGTTATGTTTCGTTAAAATATCAAAAATACCAAAATATACTTTCACAACAGAATTCCTATACTTATTACTGATTCATGATAAGAAGAAAGATATTTTCAAACACAATTTGCATACTTTCACAACAGAATTCTTATACTTATTACTGATTCATGATAAGAAGAAAGATATTTTCATATTAAAACTTTTCTTCTACAAAAACTTTAGTTATCTTGTTAGTTGTTGCTGTTTCGTTAAAATATCAAAGTAACTAAAAATATTTAAATTTTAAATTCCTACAAAAATCGTTTTATTTTAAGTAATTATCTTTTTAATAAAACTTTCTAAAAAGTACATATTGCATAATCTTCCCTGTGGGTTTGATATTCAAATTTTAATCAAAAAGACATATATTACTTGATAACAATACATATACTTGCGTAGTATCCCAATGTAAATATATATAAATTAAAAAGTTAAATTCTTATTTTTCTTCAGAATCAAGTTTTTAGTTTTGTTGCAAAATAAGGAAACATAAGTCAAAAATACCATTAGAACTATTGTTATACTGTGCATAAACACTAAGTATCCAGGGATCACACAATACAATTTGCTTACTTCCACAATAGAAATCTTATACTTATTACTTATTCATGATAAGGAGAAGGATATTTTCATATCAAGTGCTTTTATTTACATAAACTCAAGTTATCTTTAAAAGTTTTTACTGTTTTGTCAAAATATGAAAAATACCAAAAAGATTTGAATTTTAATTATTGTGAATACATCTCTAGTTTAAGTAATTGTCTTTGTTTTAAATGGAAAGTTTATTATACAATAGCGCATATTGCATATTATCCCTGTCGGGTTTAATATTCAAGGCTTAATCAAAAAGTCCTATATTACTTGATAACGATGCGTTTACTTGTGTAGTATCCCAATATATAAATTAAAGAGTTAAAATCTTATTTTCTTCAGGATCAAGTTTTGACTCTGTTGCAAAGTAAGAAAATATAAGTGAAAATATAATCAGTGACATTATTATAATGTTGCATATAAACAATATTAGGGATCAAGTTTTTGGGGTCGTTGTCGGGGAAATATTAATTGATTTAAAAGAAATTTTCTATTTTTAGAAAGCCTTACTTAAACTTTAACAATTATTGTATTTTATTTTTTGTGTTTTATTTTATTTTTATTTTATTTTTATTTTATATTAGTGTATGTGTAGCTCAGGTTCTGAAGGACTAGTTCCCTACAATTCTAAATTAGAGAGAACTGTTAAAAAACTTAGAAAAATAAAAAAATAAAAAATCTTGAAAAATCTAAAAAAATTATAGAAATGGCAAACCAAAACAATCAAAATGCTAAAATTCATCAAGAGTTTAGACCTTTATGAGGTTATGCCAACCCTACTGTAGATGAACTTCATTGTACTATTCAAAAACCTACTGTAGTAGCTAATTCATTTGAGCTTAAATTTGTTACTATCAAAATGTTATTAAATAATCAGTTTGAGGGATCTCCAACGGAAGATCCAAATTTACATCTTGCACATTTTTTAGAATTGTGCGTTACATTTCAATATGATGGTGTATCAAATGATGCCATAAGATTATTTCCTTTCTCACTGAGGGATAAAGCTAAGAGGTGGTTGAATTCATTAGCACCTGGATCTATCAGAACTTGGGGTGATTTAGCACAAAAATTCCTTGCTAAATATTTTCCACCATAAAAATTTGCGAAACTTAGAAATTTTATTACATCTTTTAATCAGTTTGAAGGGGAATCTATTTATGAAGCATGAGAATGATTTAAAGAACACTATACCAGATTGGTTAATAATTCAAACCTTTTATAATGGATTAATTGGTTCTCTTAGATTTATTTAGATTGGTTAATAATTCAAACCTTTTATAATTGATTAATTGGTTCTCTTAGATCTATTATCGTTTTAATAATTCAAACTTTTTATAATGAATTAGTTGGCTCTCTTAGATCTATTATCGATGCCACTGATGGTGGTTCATTGATGTCAAAGCCATTTCATGACGCTTATACTTTAATTGTAGAAATGGATACCAATAATTTTTAATAGCCTTCTAAGAGGGTGAATCCAAAGAAAGTAGCTAATATTCATGAATCTGATGCATTTACTATGTTAGCAAACCAAGTTGCTACAATATCAAGGAAGTTAGACCAATTTGGAATGAATTTTTCTCAAACAATTTCCATGATTGAAGAGAATTCATTAGGCCAAATGGTTGACTCTCAAGCATCATTAGAAACTTAAAATGCTATAAATAACAAGCAGAATAACCCATATTCAAATAATTATAACCCAGGTTGGAAGAACCATCCCAACTTTAACTGGAATAATTCTACGGGTGATAATAATCAGCAATAGGGGAACAATCAAGGAAACTCATTGGGAAATTGGAACAATTAAGAGAATAATTATTATAGATCTACTTATCCTCCAGGTTTCTATAATAATACACATTTTAAGGAGAAGAAGTTGTTTATAGAAGAAGTGGTGTTACAAATGGGAAATCAGTTACAAACTCAAGGAGACACAATTAGAAATATTGATAATCAACTTGGACAACTCGCAAATTCATTAAGTAATAGATCCCAAGGAACACTTCCTAGTAATACTGAAATAAATCTGAAAGACCAAAATAAAGAGCTAGCAAAAGCCATCCAACTTAGAAGTGAAAGAGAGTTAGAATGTAGGATTCAAAAAGAAACTGAAGTAGAGAGAGAAGAAATTGAGGAATCAAAAGAGGATGCTCCAAAGGATTCTGAAAGACATATTTCTCCACTTAAAATTAACCTAGAAAAACCACCATCTCCATTTTCTCAGAAACTTCATCAACAAAAGTTGGTTAAGCAAAATTTTAAAATTTTTTGAGATTTTTAAGAAGCTTACACTTAATATTCCATTTACTGAAGCTTTAGAACAAATGCCAAGCTATGTAAAGTTTATGAAGGATATTCTCAACAAAAAATAGAAGTTTGAAGATAATGAAATTGTTGCACTTAGTGAGGAGTGCAGAGCTATAATTCAAAAGAAGCTTCCTGAAAGCTTAAAGATCATGGTAGCATTACGATTCCATGTGTAATAGGAGAGTGATTTTATGGGAAAGCTTTATGTGATTTAGGTGTATGCATTAAACTTATGCCATTATCGATATTTAAAAGATTTGGATTAGGAGAAATAACCCCTACTACTGTAACTCTGCAGTTAGCAGATCGTTTAATCGCATACCCTAAAGGAGTAATAGAAGATGTCCTAGTGAAAGTGGATCAATTTATCTTTCCTACTGATTTCATTGTGCTAGATATGGAGGAAGATAAAGAGATGCCAATCATTTTAGGGAGACATTTCCTAGCCACAGGAAGAGCAATGATAGATGTGTAAAAAGGGGAATTAATAATGAACGTCAATGATCAAACTGTTACTTTTAACATTTCAAGATAAATGAAATATCCTACAAAAGGTAATGATGATGAATGCTATTGAATGGATGTTATAAGATATCTGAGTGAATTCCATTTCAAAACTAATTATGAAGAAAATCTGAAGTACAAGATTTGGAAAACGAGCAGGAAGAGGAATTAGATCAATGTGAAGATCTTTTTAAGGAAGATTCAAACTATGTTCGAGAAAGTTTTAAAATTCTGGACACGATAGACAAAGATAAATCATTTTGTCCATCAATTAAAAAATCTCCAGAACTTGAGTTGAAGTTACTTCTTGGTCATTTAAAATTTGTCTTTTTAGGAGATTCCTCTACTTGACCAGTTATAATTTCTTCAAAGTTAACGATGGAAGAAGAAGAAAGATTGATGAAAGTTCTAAAAAATTTTAAGAAAGCCTTCAGATGGATAATAACTGAAACTAAAGGAATCAGTCATTCAATTTGTATGCATAGAATTCATATGGAAGAGAACTGCAAACCCAGGGTTGATCCTTAAAGAGATTAAATCCTCTTATGAAAGAAGTGGTTAAGAAAAAAATTTTAAAGTGGTTAGATAATGAAATTATCTGCCCTATTT
Source organism: Phalaenopsis hybrid cultivar (assembly GCA_002079205.1). Taxonomy (NCBI): domain Eukaryota; kingdom Viridiplantae; phylum Streptophyta; class Magnoliopsida; order Asparagales; family Orchidaceae; genus Phalaenopsis; species Phalaenopsis hybrid cultivar. The sequence continues at coordinate 199,429 of JXCR01028017.1, forward strand.
CGGATAGTGCATGGGTTAGTCCAATTCATTGTGTTCCTAAGAATGGAAGAGTAACTGTGATTGTGATGGAAATGAATTAATATCAACTAAATAAGTTGTAGAGTGGCGAATTTGCATTGATTATAGAAAATTAAATCTTGTCACTAGGAAAGATCATTTTCCACTACCCTTTCTAGATCAAATGCTGGATAGACTAGCTGGGCGTACTTTTATTTTTTGGATGGATATACTAGTTATCAACAAAAACAAATAACTCCTAGGGATAAAGAGAAAATAATTTTTACCAGTCCTTATAGTATTTTTTCTTTTAGAAGAAAGCCCTTTGGTATATCTAATGCCCCTGCTACATTTCAATGATGTATGATGGTAATTTTTTGTGATATAATTGAAAAAGAGATTGAAGTATTTATGACTGATTTTTCAGTGTTTGGAACTTCATTTGACTCATGTTTAGAACATTTATCAAAAGTTCTTAAGCTTTTCAGTGATTTGGAAATCATTTGACTCATGTTTAGATCATTTATCTAAAGTTCTTAAGCGCTGTGAAGAAACAAATTTAGAATTTAATTGAAAAAGGGATTGAAGTATTCATGGATGACTTTTCAGTGTTTGGAACTTCATTTCTTTTCAGTGATTTGGAACTTCATTTGACTCATGTTTAGAACATTTATCTAAAGTTCTTAAGCACTGTGAAGAAATATAGTATTGAGAAAAATATCAATTCATGGTAGCAGGAGGAATTGTATTAGGACATAAAATATCAAAAAATTGGTATGGAAATAGATCCCGCTAAAATTTAAGTGATTGCTAAGTTACTTTATCCAACAAATGTAAGAGAAATTAGGAGTTTCTTAGGACATGCTGAATTCTACAGGAGATATATTAAAGACTTTTCAAAGATTGCTAAGCCTTTATGCCATTTACTACAGAAAGATGCAATTTTCAATTTTGATGAGGAATGCCTAAAAGCTTTTAAGTTATTAAGAGAAAAATTAGTCATTAAACCAATTATAGTTTCACCAGATTGGGAAAAATCTTTTGAATTGATGTCTGATGCTAGTGATTATGCTATTGGAGCTGTATAGGAAAAGATATGATTAAATTTTCAAAGTAATTTACTATGCTAGTAAAACTCTTAATGAAACTCAAATTAACTATAAAACCACTGAAAAGGAGTTATTAGCAATAGTATATAGCTTTGATAAATTTTGATCATATTTAATTAGAACTCATTGTGTGTGCATACAGATCATTCTGCTATTAAGTGTTTAATGAAAAAGAAGGACGTTAAACCTAGACTTATAAGATGGATTTTTCTTTTGCAAGAATTTGATTTTGAAATAGTAGATTGGAAGAGGATTGCAAATCAAATTGCTGATCGTTTGTCCAGGCTTGAATTAGAAAAAACACTTTGATTTGAAAAAGAAATTAATAAACATTTTCCAGATAAAAATTTTTTCAATATTAAAGAGTGGCGTGTTTCGTGGTATGTCGATATTGTAAACTTTCTTGTTAGTAATATTATACTCTATAGAATGACATACCAACAGAAGAGGAAATTTATTTCTGAGCTAAGACTTATTTTTGAGATGACCTATTTTTATATAAACAAGAAAAAGATCTGATTATTTGATGATATGTACCATTAAAAGAAACTTATGAAATTATAAAAAAATGTCATAATTCTGATTTTGAGGGACATTTTAGTGTTGATAAGAAAAAATACAAAATTTTACAATATGGATTCTATTGGCCTACTATCTTTAGAGATGTTAATGCTTATAGCTTGTGATAGATGTCAACAAGTAGGCATTATTTCTAAAAGAAATGAGATACCCCTCAATTATATGCTAGAAGTTGAAATATTTGATGTTTGGAGATTAGATTTCATGGGACCATTAATATCATCTTTCAGGAATTTATATATATTTTTAGCAGTGGACAATGTATCTAAATGAATAGAAGCTATTGCTTTACTTTGATGTGATGCTCAAAGTGTTGCAAAATTTTTGAAAACAAACATATTTTGTAGATTTGGGATGTGAGAGTTATCATAACGGATGGGAGAAGACATTTTAGAAATGTCATAATGGAGAAGTTTTTTAGGAAATATCATATAAATCATAGAATTGTTATTGCTTATCATCCTCACACAAGTGGTTTGGCTAAATTATACAATCGAGAAATTAAAAGAATTATGGAAAAATCTGTGAATCCAATAAAAATGGATTGTTCAGTCAAACATGACTATGCTTTGTGAGCTTATAGGACTACATATAGAACTTCTAAAGCAATGTCCCCATATAGGCTAAAATATGAGAAAGCTTGTCACTTATCAGTTGAACTTGAGCATAAAGCATATTGGGAGTTTAAAGAGTTCAATTATAACTTGAAAGATGCCGGTGAGAAAAGATTATTGCAATTAAATGAGCTTGAAGAGATAATTAATGAATCTTATGAAAGTGCTAAGATTCACAAAGAAAAGATGAAGAAGTGGCATGATCAAAGGATTCTTACTAAAAGTTTTTAGCCAGGGCAACAAGTATTGCTATATAATGCAAGGTTAAGATTATTTCCAGACAAACTTAAGTCCAGGTGGATGAGCTAATTTATTTTGATAAAAGTTTATCCTTATGGAACTGTGGACATTAAAGATCCTAAGACTGATAAAGTGTTTAAAGTGAATGGTCATAGACTGAAACCTTATTTTGTAGGGGATCTGAAATTTAATGAAGAATTGATGTTGGGTCAACCATAATAAGCACTGGTTAAGTTGGGCTAACAATGTTAAACCAAGAGTTTTGTGGGAGGCAACTCATAGTTATCAAGTGTGTTTTCCTATGAATATTTTTTGTGTGATTAAGATAATTGGGGTAGTATTTTTGAGACTATTATGTGTTTATATTGATTTCAAAACTTTATTTAGTAACCTAGACATGTTAGAATGAGAATTTAGATGTTTAGTTGACTGGTTCAAAAATATGCACTCGCGCTTAAGCGCGACAGTTAAAAAACATGTGTTAAATTAAGCTTCTAGAAGGTTTAACCGCCAATCAGTTTGTAAAAATGTGCCAAGGCAGTTCCAAGACGTGCCTAAATATTATTAGATGAATTTTGGCCTATAAATAGATAGGTTTAATAAAGGAATTTCACCCCGAATCAATTTCAGCTTTAAAGTCTACAAGAGAGAAAGATTTTGATAAGATGTTTTCATGGGAGATGGATTTGAAGAAGAAAGAAGAGACAATGAAGAATAGATTCATTAGTTAAAGTGCACAAGAGATGTATAATGGTTTCTTAACTGTTAGTATCGAAGGAATATCAGAAAAGATCAATAAACTTGAGATTACCATGGCTTTACTTGAGACCAAGGTAATTGAGATTCATGCACATCTTGAGCATATTGGATGGCAATTGAAAATGCAATTTAGTCATACTAATTATATAGAGGAAGTGGATAAGGAGATGTTTCTTAAGCAGAAATGGATTGAAGAAGATAGTATCAGAGCTCGTCACCACCATCCATTTTATCAACTTTATATTCTGATTGCCCCAGAAGGGACTGATGAAAGACCAAAGTTTGTCCCATCAAATGAAGAATGGAATTAAGTTCGATTTCAGAGTTTGTTTGTTAGGAGTCGTTGTGTTCATGTGTTAGTATTTAAGTCTTTTTTTTACTGTTTATGCTTTTATGTGTTTAATTGTGAATGTTTGTTAAGTGTTTGTGCTTAGAAAATTTTCTCATCCGAGACTATTTGGAGTGAGAATTAAGTGTTATATGTACTTGTAATTGTTTGTGAAAGAACATAGATTTATTTGTGTGAAAATTTGTGTTATTTTTAGCATCAAATTGAATTGAGTTATATAAAAAATTTTGAGATAGAGGAGAATTAAAGGAGTTGAAAATAGTCATTTAGGTGTTATGAAACCATTTAAGGATGGTATACTTAGGAAAATAGTGCATTTTACTTAAATTTAAAATCTAAAAAAAATCGTGCACTAGCGCCTAAGCGCCACATCTCACATTTAAGCACAAAGTAACCCGAGAGGCAGGCGCCTAAGTGCCACTTATCCATGCCGAAGTGCCAGTTCATGAAAACCGATTCATGAACGGTTAAAATTGAAAACTCAACTAAAAAATTGCCATTTTTCACCCTTCTGTCACCTTCAACCTCTTGAAATTGTAATTTTGGAGAGCTAGGGCACACTATTAAGTGGAGATTTATTTGTGGAATTAAGAAAAAATTGCTAGATTCGGATTTCTTAAGGTAAGAGCTTTACTTCTATGTAAAAATTTTAGATTTTCACCATGTATTTTTAGTACATTTGGAAGAATTCGAAAATTCACTATTCATGGGGAAAAATGAGGAAAATCGATGGAATTAACTTAGGAAGTGTTGTTTATGCTTTTAGAAGTTTAGTTTAGTGGTTTAGACTTCATTTTTGAAGTTATTTTTGGAATTTTATAAAATTGTAGAATGACACCGAGAATGAAGAGGAGTAAAGAAATGAGCCCTTTTGATTCGAGCAAATTTGTGAGTTCAAAAGCTCAAGATAGGTACAATGATGCGTTAAAATCACGAAAGCTTATCCAGAAGTGTGTTTTAAGAATCCAGGTGGATCTGTGGAAGATCTAATCATTCGTCGATAGTAGGAACGATTTTGTTGTTTTGCTGTTGTTGCAGTTATATCTGTTGTTAAGGAGTTCTATGCATACCTCCCTGAAGCTGAAGATGATAGAGTCATGGTTCGAGGAAAGTTGGTTCCTTTTTCACCGGAGGTAATAAATTTTTCTACCATTTTCCACCTGATACTTTATGTTTTCATGAAAATTATAATCCAACTGAGACGTAGCTAGATGAGATTATTTCTTATTTGACTATTGGAAGAGGACTCTGGAAGATCACAAATAAGAGGAGAGTCAAATTTGCCACGTCAAAGTTAAGTGCATCTTCGAAGGCATGGCACTATTTTATTTCTACTCATTTGCTGCGAACAAATCATCTCACTGAAGTTACCAGAGAGAAAGTGACGTATAATTGCTTTTATTTGTCACAACGCAAATTGCTTACTTCCACAACAGAATTTCTATACTTATTACTAATTCAAGATAAGGAGAAAGGTATTTTCATATCAAGTGCTTTTATTTACATAAACTCAAGTTATCTTTAATAGTTTTTAGTGTTTTGTCAAAATATCAAAAATACTAAAAAGATTTAAATTTTAATTACTGTGAATACATCTCTAGTTTAATTAATTGTATTTGTTTTAAAATAGAAAGTTTGTTGTTCAATAGCGCATATTGCATATTTTCCCTGTGGGTTTAATATTCGATGCTTAATCAAAAAGTTCTATATTACTTGATAACGATATGTATACTTGCTTAGTATCCCAATATATAAATTAAAGAGGTAAATTCTTATTTTCTTCGTGATCAAGTTTTGACTCTGTTGCAAAGTAAGAAAATATAAGTGAAAATATAATCAGAGACATTGTTATACTGTTGCATATAAGCAGTATCACAAATCAATAGCTTGGGAGGTCACTGAGGTTCTCCTCAGGATCTATGACACCCCTAGTTCTGCCTCCTTTGGATTCTACAATAAACGTTCCAAATTTGGTTCATTCCCATTTCAAACCTCTTTGTCCAATTTCGTTGAAAGTTCTTAATCCTTTGACCTTTTTGAAGATAATATTCTCTGATTTTTATCGAGAGTTTTCTTAAGTAACCCCGGTCATTTAAGATGTAATTAACTATAGGGGCATTCCCTTACATGAAGCTTTTCCAAACCCAGCTTAATATAAACCCTATTTAATTCTTTGTATTAAATAGAGGAACTTGTTGGCTTATAAATAAAATGGTTTTCGTAGACCAAACAGATGTCATATATTTCTTAGTTTATTTGACAAGCCTCACTCGCAAGTCTTGTGTTTATCTTTCGGGTTGGATACAAGGCTTGAGGTGTAGTGCTCTTTCATTTAAAAAATGAAAAATATGAGATCAGTTTGATTTCATATATATATATATATATATATATATATATATATATATATATATATATATATATATATATATATATATATATATATATATATATATATATATATATATATATATATATATATATATATATATATATATATATATATATATATATATNTATATATATATATATATATATTAAATTTTTTGATTCCAACGATCAACAGCTTCCAACAGGCGACTCCTTAACTAAAATAGTGCCAACATGCTTGCATCAATAGAAAATTTTAATTTATAAGCTTTACAAAAAAAATACTTCATCAAAAGTGTGCATTTGTTATTTTGTAAAATTATCTGAGAAAATAATAACCACTTATATTCTCTAATAATTATATAGAGTCAAAGCCTTTGAAGTTAGTTCAAATTTATTTAAATTGATTTCAAACTGACTTCCATCAGAAGATGCCACGAAATCCTCATCTCCTTCAAATCTAACCAATCCTATTTATGTTAATTAAGAAAATTTACTTATCATTTGCATGGAAACAATTTGACTCTCTGCTTCTCCATTCACATACTATTGGATCTTAGCAATGCACATAACAAACTCTTGCTATCCTTCATACGATACTCTAGATCTTGTTAATACCATCGACAAGCCATTACATATCATCGATACCCTCTTCTTCACATGTCATAGAACCTAGTCAATGGCTCTCTCCGATGCTAAAAATTAGTTCTCATCCATCCTTATGTAAACTCAAATTTGAATGAGGTTCGAGCTTACTTAAGAAAACATGCGAATTAGGTTTCAATTGAACTATATATTTTTCCCAAATAAATTTTGAGACATTTTTTAAGTAAATAAAATGTATGCATACTTTACCAATTTTTTACTATTATGAGGAACGTAAAGTAAAAAAAAATTAGTCTAAATAAAAATTGTTTAATATTCTGATATGAATTATTGTATGTATTTTGAGATTAGTGTACTAATCTTTTTTTGGAAAATTGTGAGGGCCACAAATAGCTTTTAATGAATGATAACAGTGAATTACAAAATTGATGCAACTCACACAAATAAAAGTAAAAGGAAAAACAAATCCTAGAAATAACAAAAATAACTAAAAGAAAAACTAGAAAAAGGAAAACAAAAGCCAAATTCACAACTACCAAATGAAGGAGCAACAAATCGCAAGCTAAATCAATCCATTGAGGAATAGAGAACCACCTGCAAAAAATAAAAATAAAGAGAAGCGAATAAGGAAAATTCTAAAAATACTACAAAAAAGAAACTAGCAACTAACAAATACACAATAAGAAAAGCAAAACAAGAAAGAATAATAAAAATAAAATCATGAACTCTGAAATTACCTGAGAAGAATATTAACAAATTTTAGAATATAAAATTTATTGTAAAAGTGGTTGAATTTTAATATTTGCTAGAATTCGCAATGCTCAATGCCAAATTTCAGCAAAAAAAACAAAAATCTAGAAAAATAGAGCCTCTGAGAAGATCACAAAAATAAAAACCAGAAGGCTTAAAATAACTGTGGCAAAAAACTGCTAAAACATAAATAATTTTCATATAACACATGCTTAGTAGTCACTCTATGTAATCATAATTAAGTTAAATGGCATCTCAAAGAGGATGAGATAGAAAGTATATTATACCTTAACATGAAATTACATCAAATGATAATTATCTAGAAGTTTGGAATGAAGTCATTTAACATAAAGGATTTTACTTTAAATATTTAAATAAAACAAATCATAGATATAAAGAAGAAAAAAAACCAGAACTACCCAGAAAAAAAAATAGATATACGCAACAATACTAAAAACCAACTAAAGATAAAACTTAGTAATAACATGTAGAAATAGAATAAAGAAAAAACGCCACCAAAATTCAAAACCAACAAAGATAAAGAACAAAGAAAAAATGCAAACAGAGGAGAAAAAACAGAACTCAAAATAAGAAACAAAATAAACAAAAAGGTGCTAATAGTCGGCCATCGAGTCATAGAATTCAATAATATTAATAGATATATTCCTTTGAAGTTTTCAATTACTACTCCTTAAAATGATCATTCAATGAATATTGCAATTAATTGAATCAGTAGGAGTAGATTTATTTCCCAGGATTCTAGTTTTTTTCTTTTTATTCCAAAAGCAATAAGCAAAATTGGCAAGGAAAAAAGACGAAATATCTTTTGAATTTTGTAAAAAGCTTTATTAGAGTGATACGAAACTTGAAAAAGATTAGGTGTTATAAGAAACTTTCCATAAGGACACATTTATTAAATAGATAATCTGAAATAAGGCATTCAAAGAAAGATGAGCATAATACTTAATGTCATTAAAAAAAATGAACACAAACATTATAAATATTAATTTCACAAAGATTAAGCATATCAAAAGCTTTGAGACTTTTATGAATGATTTTCAAGCAAAAAAAAAAAACAAATTTATTAGCATACTCTTAAACCATATAAGTTTAAACCAGTCAACATTATGGAAACATTCAAATAAGTTGTAATAAAGAAGTTTATGACAACAATTGTTATCATTCTTCAAAAAACAAGAATGACCATGTGAAATAAGAATTTTCTCAATTTCATTAATGAAAATAATAGGAGTATCGATAAAAAATTTCACAGTTCCAACTGTTGTTTCTTATAACATCACACATTTAGCATTGTTTGGAAGATTGAACAAATCAAAGATAATATCGCCAAACCCTTCTTTCAAAGATAATCCATTAAACCAAGGGTCATAAAAGAATAATAATTTACTATTCGAAGTGACTTTGCATGTTAAAGAAGGTCTAATTATTTCAGTCAAACTAACAAAATCTTTTCAAAAAATAGAAACGTTGGAACATTAAGTCTTCCAAATAGAATCATAATGATTAAAACACCAGTTAAAACCAATAGATTGGGAATTATATAGTTTTTAGATAGTTTTGGTTTTGGGCATAGTATTAATAATATTTTAAGAGGGAAGAGCAAAACCACCACAAAGCTTAGACATTTTAAATTTGTTCCTAGCACAAATATGAAGTTTTATTCCATCATAATTATTTTGAAGAAGATTAGATTGTTCTATTTTTTTATTTATGGCAAACATTTATTTTAATAACTTATGAGATTTATTTTGATAACTTAAGTTATTTATTTAACTCATAACTTATGTAATAAATAATTACAACTTATGATATTTATTTTGATAACTTAAGTTATTTATTTTCTATGTCATAACTTATGAGAACTTATGATATTTATTTTGATAACATAAGTTATTAATTTTCTTAACTCATAACTTATGTCATAATTTATGATAACTTATGATATTTATTTTTATAACTAATGATAACTTAAGTTATTAATTCTCTTAACTCATAACTTATGTCATAACTTATGATAACTTATGATATTAATTTTATAGCTCATATAATCCCTTAAATGAATAAGAGTTACTAACTTATGTCATGGTTTGATAATAAAAATCAATTAATTTGTTAAATTATCATAAATCTTATTGGTTTGTAACCCCCTTGATGGATGGTGGTTAAATATAACATGATTTAGAGAATGGGTCCTCTCTCTTCCTAACACACCCCGTACATTTCTCTCCATCATTAAATAGATCAAATTTCTTGAAGATAAAATTTCTTCATCATTAATACAGGTGTGTGTTACTTTATTTTAGATATGTAAAAATCATGAATTTAAAAGATCTTGGCTATTATTTATTTTTGGAATTTGTGTCATAAAGTTCAAACATGAATTTCTAATATGTGGTATCAAAGCCTTGATTACTAAATTTATGATTTTTCATATAAATTCATTTATGTTAATTATAAGTGAATTAGATCTTGAATTAGATCAACAAAACTAAAGAAAATTGATATGATTGAAATTATTTTTTATTTGATGTCTATGTTATGTTCAATTTGTTAGTCACCAAAGTGACCAAATTAATAAGATTAATAGATGTTAAATTAAATAAATTTAATTACTCACGAGTATGTGATGCTTGTTATGAAATAATTTAATATTTCATTATAAAAATATTAAAATTCATTAATTATAATTTTTTTTAGATCGCCCAAAGGTTGATCATTTGTTTTATAATCTTTGAATATAATTATATTCTATCTATATACTTAGTTAAGATATGTTTATATATCCAAAGATAATAAACATGTCTAACATGAGTAAAACAATTACCAATTGTATTAAATTTAAGTCAAGCATTAACTATGTTTATTATCGTGTATTGTTATATCACCCAAATGAGATTTCAATACACTATTATTATTATGATTATTATTTTAATATGATTCTATATGAATATCTATGTATGTTTAATGTTCGAAGCATTAATGTGCAAGCATGTTTTATTTATTCACAGTAACTACTGTTTCTCTTCATTCACAAGCTACATCTATTCAAACTTTCAATGGGCTTAATTTCTCTGAATAGCGTGAGCAATTCCAGTTTCACCTTGGTGTTGTGGATCTTGATTTAGCACTCATGACTGAGAAACCCCTTGTTCTTACTGATTTTAATAGTGCTGAGCAAATATCTTTCTATAAAGCTTGGGAAAAATCGAACAGATTAAGCTTAATGTTTATGCAAATGACTATAGCAAACAACATAAAGTGTACATATTCTAATACAAAAAGTGTTAAGGAATTTATGAAATTTGCTGAGAATTGTTCTCAGTTTGACTCTGTCGATAAGTCTCTTGTTGGGACATCGTTGAGTGTGTTAACTAACATGAAATTTGATGGTTCTCGTACCATACGTGAGCATATCGTTGAAATGACAAACATAGCAGCAAGACTTAAGACCCTGGGAACGGAAGTGAATGAAAATTTCCTTCTGTAATTTATCATTAACTCCTTGCCTCTTGAGTATGGTCCATTTCACATGAACTACAACACTATGAAAGATAATGTATGCTCATTCAAGAGGAAGCAAGGCTTAAGAAAGGAACAAACCACTCCATTAATCTCATGGGTCATCAAAGAAGAGCTACAAAGAAACTTGGAAAGAAGAATGGAAAGGGCAAGCAAGGACCACTAATGATTAATGTGTCATCTGCCCTAATTCACAAAGAGGAGTATAAAAGAATTAATTGCCACATTTGGAAAAAGCCTGAAAACTATCAAAATGAGTGTCAAAAGCACAAAAACTGGTTTGAAAAGAAAGGAAATCTTGTGTTTTTGTATGTTTTGAATCAAATTTGGTAGAAGTTCTTTATAATACCTAGTGGATTGATTCTGACTGTACCACTCATATTTCTAATATGATGTAGGGATTTCTTACAACCCAAATTATAAACCAAAATGAAATGTTTGTCTTCATGGGAAAATGAGTCAAAGCACCGGTTGAAGCTATTGCAACATATCGGTTGATTTTAGATACTAAACATAATTTAGACCTTTTTCAAACACTTTATGTCTCCTCTATTTCTCATAATTTGATTTCATTGTCTAAACTTGATTATATTGGATACTCTTTTAAATTTGGAAATGGTTTTTCAGTTTGTTTAAACACAATCATCTCATAGCTTCTGGTATTCTTTGTGATGGCTTATACAAGCTTAAACTTGATAACCTTTTCTCTGAGACTCTGATGACTTTGCATCATAATATTGGTACTAAACATGGTTTTATGAATGAAAGTTTAGGTTATTTGTTGCATAAACGTTTGGGTCATATATCCAAAGAAAGAAATAAAAGATTAGTAAAGAATGAAATCCTTAATGAATTGGATTTAACTGATCTTGACATCTATGTGAATTGTATTAAAGCAACACACACAAATCGCACACTTAAGAAAGCCACCACAAGAAGCACACAACTCCTTAAAATTATGCTCACTGATATTTGTGGACCTTTTGATGTTCCATCTTTTGGTGGAGAGAAATATTTTATCACCTTGTCGATGCTATTTTTGGTTAGAGGGGAGTTGCTCGTAAGATGCTGTCGATCGCCGGAATTAAAATCTCGTCGCCCGCTTTGGAAGGACGTTGAAGTTTAGAAAAGTATGAAATCAAACTAACCCGAAATTTTTCATAGTTTAAAATAAAAGAGCACTGTACCTCAAATCCTGTAAGCACTATACCTCAAATCCTGTATCTATTCCGAAGGATAAACACAAGACTTGAGGATGAGGCTCGATCAAATNAGTTTCCTAAGCACTTAGGAGCAATTAGAGTATTTTTCCTGGTTTTTAAAATAAAGATATTGAATTTTAAAGCTTAAAAATGATTTTTAAAGGCTAAAAATGTATTTTCACTAAAAATAATGCTAATAGAACAAATAAAATTCAAAAAAAATTTAAAACCTTGTCCTCTGATTTCTCTGACCTCAGGAGGACTTTTCAAAAATATAAAAACTTAATTTTCTCTATTTAAACTATTATATAATTAATAAATACCCCAGAACTTAAAATTCAAATAAAATTCAAAAAATCATGAAATTTCGTCTAAAGGCTTCTCTAGTCTAGGTCTATTTCCAGTAACAATTTTTATGGATTAGGATTTACCTTGATCAAGTTAGGAATTTTCTTTGGAAAATCCTATTTTTGCATGGAAATAGTTACATAAAATAAATTAAATTTTGAAATATCACATTTTCTCCTCTCATTGTCTTAATTAACCCATGAAGGAGGTGAGATAAAAATTTTAAAGTCATTTGAATTGAATTTGACAAATTATGAAGTGTTAGAGCCTTAGGGGCAAATGGATAATTTTGGAAATTTAGCCTTAATTAACATTTAGGCTTACTTTAAAGCGGGAAATGGTTGACCTTTGATCTTAATTTGGATGTTTGAAACATGAGGGGCTAATTGGTAGAAACCACCCTCACTTTCTCAATTGAAAAGATAAGTTAATAAATTTCTACATTGTCGGCGTTATTTCGGGTTGGAGGGGAGTTTCCCGTAAGAAGCCGTCGGCCACCGGCATCAAAATCCCGTCGCCCTCTACGGAAGGACGTTGACGTATGAAATCAAACTGACCCCATATTTTTCATAGTTTAAAACGAAAGAGCACTGTACCTCAATCTGTATCTATCCCGAAGGATAAACACAAGAATTGAGGATGAGGCTCATTCAAATAAACTAATTTTTCATAGTTTAAAATGAAAGAGCACTGTACCTCAAATCCTGTATCTATCCCAAAGGATAAATTTTTGTAGTTTAAAATGAAAGAGCACTGTACCTCAAATCATGTATCTATCCCGAAGGATAAACACAAGGCACTGTACCTCAAATCCTGTATCTATCCCAAAGGATAAACACAAGACTTGAGGATGAGGCTGTTTAAATGAAAGAGCGTTGTACCTCAAATCTTGTATCTATCCCAAAGGATAAACACAAGACTTGAGGATGAGGCTCGATAAAAAAAACTAAGGAAAGTATGACGTCTGTTTGGTCTGCGAAACCTTTGTATTTTCCCACAAGTTCCTAGCATTGTACTTCAAATCCTATATCTATCCCGAAGGATAAACACAAGACTTGAGGATGAGGCTCGATCAAATAGGATCCTGTATCTATCCCAAAGGATAAACACAAGACTTGAGGATGAGGCTCGATCAAATAAACTCCTATATCTATCCCGAAGGATAAACACAAGACTTGAGGATGAGGCTCGATCAAATAAACTAAGATATATGACGTCTGTTTGGTCTGCGAAACCTTTGTATTTGCCGACAAGTTCCCCTATTTAATATGGTCCGTTAGGTCTGCGAAACCTTTGTATTTGCTGACAAGTTCTCCTATTTAATATAAAGGATTAAATAGGTGAAGGATAAACACAAGAATTGAGGATGAGGCTCGATCAAATAAACTAAGGAAAGTATGACGTCAGTTTGGTCTGCAAAACCTTTGTATTTGCCGACAAGTTCCCCTATTTAATATAAATAATTAAGTTGGTCTGCGAAACCTTTGTATTTGCCGACAAGTTCCCCTATTTAATATGAAAGATTAAATAAAGCATAAACACAAGACTTGAGGATGAGGCTCGATCAAATAAACTAAGGAAAGTATGACGTCCGTTCTGAAATCTTTGTATTTGCCGACAAGTTCCCCTATTTAATATAAAGGATTAAATAGGGTTTATTGAAACCTTTGTATTTGCCGACAAGTTCCCCTATTTAATATAAAAGATTAAATAGGATTTATTGTATTTGCCGACAAATTCCCCTATTTAATATAAAGGAATAAATAGGGTTTATATTAAGCTGGGAGGATGAGGCTCGATCAAATAAACTAAGGAAAGTATGACGTCCGTTTGGTCTACGAAACCTTTCACAAGTTCCCCTATTTAATATAAATTATTAAATAGTGTTTATATTAAGTTGGGTTCGGACATGCTTCCTATAAGGGAAAGCCCCTATAGTTAATTACATCTTAAATGANTCTGTATCAATCCCGAAGGATAAACACAAGACTTGAGGATGAGGCTCGATCAAATAAACTAAGGAAAGTATGGTCCGTTAGGTCTGCGAAACCTTTGTATTTGCTGACAAGTTCTCCTATTTAATATAAAGGATTAAATAGGTGAAGGATAAACACAAGAATTGAGGATGAGGCTCGATCAAATAAACTAAGGAAAGTATGACGTCAGTTTGGTCTGCAAAACCTTTGTATTTGCCGACAAGTTCCCCTATTTAATATAAATAATTAAGTTGGTCTGCGAAACCTTTGTATTTGCCGACAAGTTCCCCTATTTAATATGAAAGATTAAATAAAGCATAAACACAAGACTTGAGGATGAGGCTCGATCAAATAAACTAAGGAAAGTATGACGTCCGTTACGAAACCTTTGTATTTGCTGACAAGTTTCCCTTATTTAATATAAATGATTAAATAGGGTTTATATTAAGCTGGGTTGGGACATGCTTCTTATAAGGGCAAGCCTTTATAGTTAATTGCATTTTAAATGACCAAAGTCATCTAAGAAGACTCTCGATAAAATCAAGAAATATTATCCTCAAAGAGTTTCAAAGGGTAGGACTTTTCAATGAAATCAGACGTAGAGGTGTGAAAGCGGATTGGTTCAAATTTGGAACATTTTATTGTAGAATCCAAATGAAGAAGAACTAGGGGATGTCAGGGATCCAGAGGCAAACCTCGGTGACTTCCCAAGTTATCCTAATATTTGGCTTCAGTTTGGAGGATAAATATTTAAATGTTTCATCCTGCCAATTTTATTAGTTAGGGCTTACACTCGTGTGAAACAATCACACAAATAGCCTGGAAGATGTGAGGATTTAGGTCGTGATAAATGATAGCCTCAGAATCCTAAGACAAATTAGGGATTATAGTGTATAACAGGGTTATACAAAGGCCTAAAGATAAGGTGAGGATTTACGTTGCATAAGCAAGAAACCTCAAAGTCCTATGGCTTTGTTGTTTATGTCTAAGGAAGGAAGATTGGTTTAGCTGGAGAAGACAGGTTTTGTTGTTGAAGATGGTTGTGCTGCCCACCATGCTAGCTTCAAGCCCTTGCCGCGACGAGTTTAAGTTTTCTAGTGTGTCAAGTTATAATGTCAAATCAGGTGGCCCTATGGTTGAAGTTCTTTAAATTTTATAGGGGCATATTAAAGTTGATTAGAGCGAAATCGGTTAGGATCCTCCGGTTCCCTTGTTTCGGCATCATTATTTTCTATTGGATTCACTTAGTCCAAATGAACTTACTAAACTCAACTTAATACTTCATTTATACCATGGAAGGCCTCGTTAGCAACCGTAGGTTACCTCCTCCGAGGAATTCCCGATCATCCGATATAGACATCTTAATTTAGTTGAAGTTATAGTTTTGTGTGATATTTGTTATTAAATTTTGAGTTGTTTTATATTTTAAATGTTATGGTGGTAGATTTTATCTTTGTTGATTTTAGTTTTGGTTTTGATTTTGGTTTTGTGGTTATCTTGATAGTTTTAGTTTTCCATGCAAATTTGTATAAGCACAAAAGTATAACATAAAAGTATAAGAAAGATAATGCTGCAAACTGTAAAAACGTATCTGGCGAGTCTTCTTGTTCCACCACCTGAAACTTAAAATGCATGTTAAGGCAGTTTATGGAGAGCAGGAAAAGTAAAGTTTTGGTAGTTTTCCTAACCTTATGTCATATTTTGGTGGGTTCTTTTAATTAAGGATGATTTTTTCCAGCAAAACATATTAAGTTTAGTAGATCTTCAAGACATCCAATAGATCTAGAGAAAGAAATAAGTTTGTGCTACTCCCTCGCTGCCTGGTGGAAAATCCCGAGTTCTTCTAAACTTATTATGTGGCTTAATAAGTCATCATGTAAATACCCTTATTTCTAAGTGAAAATTGATGTCTCAATTATCCCTAGGAATAGGGTAATTATCACTTGTGTTTCAATTTAAGAATTAGTGGGTGAAGACCCTTAATGAGGCAAGTTAGTGTTGTTGGAAAACTTAGCCAAAACCCTAATTGGGCTTAGTGGTGTTTCAAGGATGTTTAATTATGTTATGTTTATTTCTCTAATGCTCATTTAGTCAATTTTGATTTAGCCTAAGCCGTTAAGGCCAAGGTGAGTGTCTTAATTAGTTTTGAAAAGGTTAAGTTTTAAGTGGTCATGATTCATGATTCGGATTTTATTTGAAAATCAAGATAGGGCTAATAAATTGATTAATTATTGACTTCAAAATTCATACCCTAAAGTCCAGGATTATTTAATTTTAATAAACTTCCAAATGTTAATAATTTAGAAATTTATTAACTTATCTTTTTAACGAGGAAAGTGAGATTGGTTTCTACCAATTAACCCCTTATGTTTCAAGCATCAAATAAATTGATTAAGATCAGAGGTTACCCATTTCCCTTCTTCACTTAAGCCTAAATGTTAATTAAGGCTAATTTTCCAAAATTACACATTCGCCCCTAAGGCTCTAACACTTCATAATTCATCAAATTCAATTCAAACGACTTTGAAATTTTTATCTTACCTTATTCATGGGTCAATTAAGACATCAGAGGAGAAAATATGATTTTTGAAAATTTAATTTAATTTATATAATTATTTTCATGCAAAAATAGGATTTTTCAAAATTTCTCAAAATTTAATTTATTTTATATAATTATTTTCATGCAAAAACAGGATTTTTCAAAGAAAATTCCTTTCAAAATTTAATTTAATTTATATAATTATTTTCATGCAAAAATAGGATTTTTCAAAGGTGATTTTTAAAAATTTAATTTAATTTATATAATTATTTTAATGCAAAAATAGGATTTTTCAAAGAAAATTCCCTAAATTGACCAAGGTGAGTTCTAATCCATTGCAATTTTTACTGGTGGTAACTTTAGACCAAAGAAGATTGTGGACCAAATTTTATGATTGTTAGAATTCTCTGTGATTTATCAGAATTATTCTAATTTCTGGGTTATTTAATAAAACTAAAATATTTTAAATGATGAAAATTAAGTTTTGTATTTTTGAAAAATCTCTCTAAGGTTAGAGAACCTAGAGGAGCAAATTTCATGTTTTTTTTTATTTTTCTTTGTTTTATTGGAATTATTTTAGTGAAAAACTCATTTTTAGCCTTTAAAAATTATTTTTAAGTTTTGAAATTCAATATATTTATTTCGAAAATCAGGAAAAATATTTTATTTTTTCCTAATTGATTAGGAAGCAATTAGAACATTTCCATGAATTTTATTTTTTGTGCTTTTTTATGAATTTTTAATTATTTTAAGTATTTAAAATAGGTTAAAAATCAAGTTTTTATTCTAAATATTATTTTATTTTTATAAAATATTTCTGATTACAGAGAACTCAAAAAAACTAAGTTTCATAATTTTTTGAGATATATTTTGATTTTTAAAAATATGATCACAGAGAACTCAAAAAAACTAAGTTTCATAATTTTTTGAGTTATATTTTGATTTTAAAAATAGAAAACTCAAAAACTAAGTTTCATAATTTTTTGAATTATATTTTGATTTTTAAAAAATCATTTAATAGAACTCAAAAAACTAAGTTTCATAATTTTTTGAGTTTTATTTTGATTTTTAAAAATCATTTAAGAAAAAACTAAGTTTCATAATTTTTTGAGTTATATTTTGATTTTTAAAAAATCATTTAAGTGCCGACACTAAGTTTCATAAATTTTTGAGTTATATTTTGATTTTTAAAAATCATTTAAGTGTCAAAAGTGATATTTATCTTTAAAAATCAACTTAAGTTATCAAATGAACTCAAAATATTTTGAGCATTTTACAATGAGTTCTCTGGATCATAAACCAAAGCGAAGATCAAAAATCAAGTCATTTAAATGTTTATATTTTTTCAAAATTAAATATTTTAGTGATTTAGTGTTTGTAAAATTTAAGTGTATTTTAAATGACTTGACCCATTAAATTAATTCCAAAAATCCTCTAATCATAGTGGACCTTCCAAAATTTTCTTAGGATTTTATGCTAATTTCCATGATTATTTGAAGGAAATAATGTGAAGATCTTGAAAAATATGGATCTCTGTATAAGAACCTCCTCTGACTTTGGAAAAATCAGAGGATGTTTCCCTTGACAGAGGCTACAACATACCAAAATTTCAAGCCAAGGTGATGTATCGATATGCATGGAGAATTAAATGATCCCAAATAGTGTTTAATTAATTAAAAATATTTTATGTATCAAATGGACTTGAAGTTTATTCCACAATATTCTCCTCTGTTCACTAAGCAAGTGCATATTTTTATATTATTTTTGTGATTTTTCTACACAAAGTTATGGATTTTCTAAGTTAGGGGTATTTAAAAAAATAGAAAAAACCCTATTTCTCTATTTAAATCGCGCGTGCCACCTCAACCTACGACGGCTTCGGAGGCATGCGTGGCGCGCTCTGGTTGGACAGCGTCGTCCACGTAGCTGCTGACTCGACCCGCTGTTTATGTCCCGAAGCGTCGTCCGACTCGATCTACTCTGTTCATTTGATACATGCTTGATCAAACGACTCCCCATCATCATCCCCAATAGAATGATCTCGTGACCGTCCACACTAAAACCCTAAGATCTCAGCCTAGACTCAACAAAATCACTTCGGGTTTGATCTTATGGACTCGTCAATTAAATTAAGTCTAATTAAATGGAGAATCAAAATAGGCTCGGGATGAGGTGAGGCTTTTTACCTTTGCACTGAGAAGTGAAGCTTCGATCAGAGTGTCTTGGCACCTTCGTTATGATCCAAAGAGGCTAGGGATTGAGTCCCTAGGCTTAGTGTAACGCCTAGGTATGAATTTGATCATGGCTAGATTTGAGTGTTGGTCTAGAGCTATGGTAGAGGCTCTGTGGAAGGGGGATTTTATGGGGCTTTAGCTTCTTTCACTGTTATGAAGGTGTGGGTAGAGTTAATTTGAGTTTGGGTGGACTGTGGAGGTGTATTGGGTTCTGTCCTGGTTTCTCGCAAGGTTCTAAGCTCAAAATTGAGC
Source organism: Phalaenopsis hybrid cultivar (assembly GCA_002079205.1). NCBI lineage: Eukaryota > Viridiplantae > Streptophyta > Magnoliopsida > Asparagales > Orchidaceae > Phalaenopsis > Phalaenopsis hybrid cultivar. The sequence goes on from JXCR01028017.1 coordinate 218,890, forward strand.
TCCGACAATGGGAATTGGTGAGGGAAAATGGTTGGAATACACTGAAGCGATCTTAGGGAAGCTCTGTGTGAAGCTTGGAGAGGTCTCACTAAGGAAATTTCAGCACTTAGTTTAACGGCCATGGAGGTGGCCTTTTTATAAAAAAGGGGTTATGGTGGCTTTCATGACCAAATAGGAGGTGTAATGTTGTGCTTAGGTGGAGGGCAGAGGAGCTCCATAGTTTGATTTGAATGAGCTGGCCTCTAGGTTTGATTTAAGTGAAGTTCCATGGGGGTGGCTTTCAGTTTTGAGCTTTTCCGGCCTCTAGGCTGGCCGGCCAGGGAGAGGTGGCTAGGAGCTCAGGGAACCCAGGGGAATATATCACAACAATTTAGTTGAATAATACCTAATTTTGGTAAGGATATTTTAAGCACATGCATTTTTTAAATAATATCCCTTGATTTGGGGTACCTTTGGTCAATGGCTTGATTTAGGTGGTTTCATGGTGTTTGGACTGGTCACTAAGTCCAACTAATTGTTGTGATGGAGTTAATTTGGTAACTTTAGGGTGGTTAGGTCACATTTAGTGCATGGGTCCAAGTAGGTGCAAATGACCAAAACTTTGGTTTAGGCTAGATTATCCATGTCAATTGGCTCAAATAAATGTTTTCTTTTTTGTATATGATCATAAGGAACAACTTTGGTGAAGAATAGAAATGGTTTTGAGTTCAATTGAAGGGTCAATTTGAGGGAATTTTGATTTTTAGTCAATTTGGTCATGTTAAGTTAGGCTTGAGTCTAGCTTGGGTTAGCCTTGGGCTAAGTCAAAATTGATCATTGTAAATGGTCAATAGGGACCTCATGAAGAGTTTTAAACATGAATTGGATGCCAATTTGGGGGTTAAGACAATCAATTGGGTGAAATTTGGGGACTTAGCCAATTTGGGGCTAAATTTGGGAATTTTGGATTTAGGCCAAAATCAAATGGATTTGAGAGTTCACCAAGGCCAATTGATGATTGATTTTGATGTATAGTAATGTTATAAAGATTTTTCAACATTAATTGAGGTCAATTGACTAGGCCATGGGTTCAATTTGGTGAGATTAGGTCATATGGTAAAAAATTGGGGTTTTGACTCAAATCAAAAATTAGGCTCAAATCATGGACCAATTGAGCTTTAATTTGGTTTATTTTGGTCATATAAAAAGTGAATTTCTATTTAGTATTTGAGATCAAATTGATGAACATTTGAGTTGAATTTGGGAAAATTTGGGTCTTTAAAGGCAAATTTGGGGATTTTGGTTAAAGATGGTCAAATTGGCCAAATTGGGTCATGTGGTAGTTGAGAGAAATGAAATTGAGATAATTTGAGATTTATTGGGATTTTCTTGGAGTTTTCAGAATTTTTGTGATTTTGGGCCCAAGGGGGTATTTTGGTAATTTGGGGGTGTTTTAGGGGTAAAAGGCCAAGCTGGGTATTTTGGCAGATTTAAGGTACCAACCATCATCAACAAGCCATGGAACAATGGAAACCCCATTTTGGGTCCTCTACATAGTCATCTTAGCCAAACCATAGTCGCATGGCTGGTAGGTTTAGGGGACCATCTCCATGAGTATCTCAAAAAGATCAAGGGATATATGCTAGAAATTTGATTTTAGGGTTGTGAGTGAATGTGAGTGTAGATGAGAATAGTGAGTTCCTTAGCTCCAGACCAACACCTAGAGTTAACCCTAAGGTCCAACAATCCTAAGGGTGACTCATCTTGAGTTTCCCCCATAGTGACCCCACCTACTAAGTATTTAGAGGTTGAGACCAACATATGGAACTTCAAGTTGAGTAGAGAAGAGTTTGGAATTTCTAGTGGTGAGGGTGCCTTTTCTAGTTTTCTAAGAATAGTCAATAGGAAAGTCATATGGCTAGACCTTAGGCTACAAAAGAGGAAAAACTAAACCTCAACCAAAAGTGAGGTCAACACACCTTTATTGATGATTTTTCACATTATGGTATGTCTACTTATTACATCAAAAATCTCAAGCTATAGATGCCTTAAAGATGTATATAACTGAGGTTGAGAGATAATTAGACAGAAAAGTAAAAATTATCAGGTCTGATAGAGGCGGTGAATATTATGGAACTTACAATGAATCTGGATAATGTCCATGTCCATTTGTTAAATTCCTTCAAACTAATGGCATAGGTGCTCAATAAACTATGTCAGGAACAACGCAACAAAATGGTCTTGCAGAAATGTGAAATCGTACTCTAATGGAAATGATTAGGAGTATGATGAGTAATTCTTCTTTACCCTCATCATTATGGATGCATGCTTTAAAGATTGCTGCATATTTATTAAACAGAATTTCTAGTAAGGCAGTTCCAAAGACTCCTTTTGAACTGTGGACGGGAAGGAAACCTAGTTTAAGGCACCTGCGTATTTGGGGTTGCCCAGCGGAAATAAGGTTATATAATCCACATGAAAAGAAACTGGACTCAGAACAACCAGTGGTTTCTTCATTGGTTATCCATAAAAATCTAAAGGGTATAGATTTTATTGTCTTAATCACAGTACAAGAATTGTTGAAACTGGAAATGCTAAGTTCATTGAAAATGGTGAAGTTAGTGGGAGTTCGGAACCACATAAAGTGGAGATCCAAGAAATTAGGGTTCAAGTTCCTTTACCCAAAATTTCTTCTCAAGTTGTTATTCCTACAGTTGTTAAACATTTTGACAACTTACAAGAACAACAAATATATGATGAAATACCCCACAATGAAACTGTCACTAATGAACCTACATTAGATGAACCACATGAAGTAGTACCNAACAATCATTGGTTTCCTCATTGATTATCCTGAAAAATCTAAAGGGTATAGATTTTAATGTCCTGACCATAGTATAAGAATTATTGAAGCTGAAAATTCCAAGTTCATTGAAAATGGTGAAGTTAGTGGGAGTTTGGAAGTGGAGATCCAAGAAATTATGGTTCAAGTTCCTTTACCCAAATTTTTTTCTCAAGTTGTTATTCCTACAGTTGTTGAACAGTTTGAAAACATACAAGAACAACAGATATATATATGAAATACCCCAAAATGAAACTGTCACTAATGAACCTGCATTAGATGAAACACATGAAGTAGTACCTAGAAAGTCTCAACGACAAAAAACAATCTACTACTTTTAATGATTATGTGATGGTTATCTTCATGAATCCAAATTTGACTTAGGAGTAAATGAAGATCAATTTTCATTTTCACAAGCTATAAAAAGTGCAAATTCTTCTAAATAATTAGATGTAATAAAAGATGAGTTGAAATCGATGGATCATAACAAAGTATGAGATATCGTTGAATTGCCTGAAGGTTGTAAAAGAGTCAGGTGTAAATGGGTCTTTAAGATTAAGCGCGACTCGAATGACAATATTGAATGATATAAAGCCAGATTTGTTGTCAAATGTTTCACTCAGCAAGATGGCATTGACTATAAAGAAACATTTTCTCAAGTTTCTAAGAAAGATTAATTTAGAATTATCATGGCACTATTATCTCATTTTGATTTGGAGTTACACCAAATGGATGTGAAAACTGCCTTTATGAAGGGGAATTTAGATGAAGAGGTCTACATGAGTCAACCTGAAGGATTTTTGGATGAAGCAAATAAACACATGGTGTGTAAACTTAAGAAATCAATTTACAGACTTAAGCAAGCTTCCCGACAATGGTAACTTATGTTCAATGATACCATCACATCCATTGGATTTAAAGAAAACACTGTTGATTGGTGTATATACCTAAAGGTTAGTGGGAGCAAAATCATATTTCTCATTCTGTATGTTGATGTCATCTTGCTGGCTACTAATGATCTTGGCTTATTATATGAAACCAAGAACTTTCTCTCTAAGCACTTTGAAATGAAAGATATGAGTGAGGCATCCTTTGTGATTAGAATTGAAATATTTCATGATAAATCACAAGGTTTGTTAGGGCTGTCTCAGAAAACATATAACGAAAGATTTCTTAAGAGATTCAATGTGGAAGGGTGCTCAACAAGTGTTGCTCCAATTAAAAAAGGAGATAAATTCAGCCTTATGCAGTGTCCAAAGAATGATTTGGAACGTAAACAAATGGAAGAAATTTCTTATGCATCTATTGTTGGAAGCTTAATGTATGCTCAGACTTGTACCCGACTAGACATTAGCATTGTTGTCGGGATGTTGGGCATGTATCAAAGTAATCTAAGAATAGATCATTGGAAAGCTGTAAAGAAAGTTTTAAGGTATCTACAAGGAACAAAGGACCACATGCTCACTTATAGAAGATCTACAGATCTTGAAGTGATAGGATATTCAGATTCAGATTTTGTTGGATGTGTTGATACCAGAAAATCAAAATTTGGTTATTTGTTTCTTTTGGCTGAAGAAACAATCTCATGGAAAAGTGCAAAGTAGACTATCACAACTGCTTCCACTATGGAAACTGAATTTGTGGCTTGCTTCAAAGCTACAATTCAGGGTTTATGGCTGCAGAATTTTATTTCAGGACTTGGAATTGTAGACAGTATTGTCAAGCTGCTGAAAATTTATTGTGATAACTCCGCAATAGTCTTCTTTTCCAAAAATGAGAAGTCTTCCAAAAGTGTTAAACACATGAAATTAAAATACCTTGTCGTTAAGGAAGAAGTTTAGAGACATAGGGTGTCAATTTACCATATTAGCACTAATCTCAGGATTGCAGATCCTTTGACGAAAGGGTTGCCACCGAAGACATTTAACGAACATGTCGTGAGAATGAATATTACCAAAAGTCTTTATTAATTTTATGCTCTTTGTACTTTGACACTTTGAGCTAAATTTTTCTTGTTTCTCATATTTATAAATCTTGTTTTTATCATTAGTGTAAACTTTATGTTGCATAATGTTCAACAAGATTTATCTTTTATTATACATTATGGGACCATGATGTTAATTCTCATTATGCTAAGTACGTAATTGATAATGTGATACATGGAAGGGATTGTGTCGATAAATTGATGTACAACCATCATGATCCATATTAATTTCATACTTATTAAATAATTTATGTTTTAACCAATATAAAGAAGGATTTATCTTACATTTTGTGCAGTATGTTATGCACTATTAAAATTAAGTGAGCCAAGTAGAAGAATGTTATATTTTTTATTTGTGCCTCACATTTATTTTAATAACTTATGAGATTTATTTTGATAACTTAAGCTATTTATTTAACTCATAACTTATGTAAGAAATTATGAAAACTTATGATATTTATTTTGATAACTTAAGTTATTTATTTTCTTAACTCACAACTTATGTCATAACTTATGAAAACTTATGATATTTATTTTGATAACTTAAGTTATTAATTTTCTTAACTCATAACTTATGTTATATTTTATGATAACTTATGATATTTATTTTTGTAACTCATGATAAATTAAGTTATTAATTATCTTAACTCATAACTTATGTCATAACTTATGATACGATCCATGCTTCCCTCTCACCGCCTAGTGGAAAGTCTCGAGCTTATTTAAACTTATTATGTTTCTTAATAATTCATTCTGTGAATACCTCCAATGCTTAGTGAACATTGTCGTTTCAATTATCCCTAAGAGTAGGGTGATTATCATTTGTCATTTAATCTGAGAATTATGTAAGTGAAAAACCTTAAAAGGGGCAAGTTAGTGCTATTAAGAAACTTAACCAATTTTAGCTTTAACTTGGGTTTGTCGTGTTTTAAAGGTGTTCAATTTCTACTTAAATTCACTTTTATAATCCTCATTTACTCAAATTTGATTTAGCCTAGGTCACTACTAAGCCCTTAAGACCTTGGTGGATATATTAGTAATTTTTTAAAGAAATCAAATTTTAAGTGATAGTAATTCATCATCACAAGGTTTGAATGTCATTTGAACACCAAATAGAGGTATTAAATTAGTGAGTTATTAACATCGAAAATCATACTCCTAAGTCTAGTATCATTTAATTTAAAAGATCTCTAAATTTTAATGATTTAGAAGGTTTAGAAAATTGCAAATTTATTCTTTAATTAAGAGAAGTGAAATTGGTTTCTACCAATTAATTCCCTGTGTTTCAATCACCTGAACAGATTAATTAAGATCAAAGATTGTCCATTTCCCTTTCTTAAATTAAGCCTAAATGTTAATTAAGACCAAATTTCCAAAATTATACCTTTGCCCCTTAGGCTCTATCACTTCATAATTCATCAAATTTAATTTAAATGACTTTAAAATTCTTATCCTACCTCACTCATGGGTCATTTAAGATATCAGAGAATAAAATGTGATTTTTCAAATTTTAATTTAATTTATATAATTATTTACATGCGAAAATAAGATTTTTCAAAGAAAATTCAACAATTTGACCAAGCAAAGCCTAATCACTTGAAATTTTCACTCGAGGTACACTTAGACCAAAGAACCACTTAGACTAAATTTCATGATTTTGTTGAGTTTTATTTGAATTATCAGAATTATTTTAAGTTCTGGAGTGTTAATTAATTATAAAATATTTTAAATTTGGAAAATTAAGTTTTACATTTTTATTAAATCTCTCTAAGATCAAAGAACTAAGAGAAATAAATTTCATATTTTTATGATTTTTCTTTGACTTATTAGAATTATTTTAGTGAGGAATTAAGGAAAATCCATTTTTAGCATTTAAAAATTGTTTTTAAGCCTTAAAATTCAATATCTTCACTTAGAAAATTATTAAAAATATTACGATTTCTCCTAAGGGCTTAGGAAACAATTTGTAACATTTCCATGAATTTTATTAATTTTTTTTTATTTTTATTAATTTTTCAGTATTTAAATATTTAAAATATGTTTAAAAAAATGAAAATTTTATTTTAATTACAATTTTATTTTTAGAAAATTCCTCTAACCATAGAGAGCTCTCAAAACTAATTTCATAAATTTTTTAGTTTTATTTTAATTAATATGATTTTTTTTTAGTGTTAAAAAAACCATTTAACTTAGAAAATTAAATTAGGTTATCAAATGAACTCCAAGTATTTTGAAATTTTTATGGGTAGTCCTCTGAACTTTAAATTACATTGGAGAATTAAAAGAAAATTGTTTAGATGTTTATTTTTCCCAAATTAATTTTCTTAGTTTTTTAGAGTTTTGTGTAAATTAGGTGTGTTCTTAATGACTTAGGCCATTACAAATTTTTCCTAAGGTTCTCCGATCATAATGAACCTACCAAAACTTTTTTAGATTTTCCTAAGCAACATGTTAATTATTATAATTAATTTCCAAATCAGATGCATAAAATTAAAAAATATAGATCTCTATCTAGGGGTATCCTCTGACTTTGGAAAAATCAAGGAATATCCCCCATGATAGAGGCAACAACATACCAAAATATCAAGACATGGTAAAATACTTGATTGCATGGAGAATCAAAATACTTAGAAAAATATTTGATTTATTAAAAACAAAATATATATCAAATAAACTTCAAACCATTTCCACATTGTTCTCCTCTATTCACTGAGCACTAGGATATTTTTATTTTATTTTTGTGATTTTTCTACACCAAGATATGGATTTTTGAATGTAGGGGTATTTTCTGAATTAAATAAATCCCTATTTTCCTACTTAAACACGCGGCGCCACGACATCATGCAATGACTCTAAAGACATACGTGGCGCGCTCTGGTAGGACGTCACCATCCACGTAGTCGCTGACTCGGCCCGTGCTTTATGTATCAAGCTCCCGTCCAACGCAATCTTAGTTGTTCGTCTGATATATGCCATCTAACGACTTCGTGTCTTCATCCCCAACTAGTATGAGCCTATGAGCGTTAACCCTAAAACCTTAAGATCTCACTCATTTCTCAACCAAATAACTTGGGGTTTGATCCTATAGACTCATCTAAATGAGTCGAACATATCCATACGATAAACATGTCATTAAAGTAATTCTAATCACATGGAGAGTCAAAATAGACTCAGAAAGAGGGGAAGTTCAATACCTTTGCTTTGAGAAGGGAAGCTTCAATCAGAGGTGCTCGGCACATTTTTGGAGGTCCAAGGAGGCTAGGGATTGAGCCTCTTGCTGTGTGTAATGTCTAGACTTGAATTTGAGTGTTGATCAAAGTCTAGGGTAGAGGCTCTCTGTGAGGAGGCTTCTATGGTACTTTCTCTTCTTTTACTATGGTGAAGGTGTGGGCCAATTTAATTGAGATTTGGTGCACTGTGGGGGTGTGGTGGAGAATGTCCTATCTCCAGCAAGGATTTGAACTAAAAAATTAAGTTCCGGTGATGGGAATTAGGGCAGGGGGTTTTTGGTTTGCACTGAGGAGTTCCTAGAGAGGCTGTGGGGGCAATTTTACCAGATTTCATTAAGAAAATTGCAGCACCCTTATGTTGGCCATAGAGGTGAGGTTTTATAGCCATGGCCAGAGAAGGGAGCTTAGGGCCTGGCCTTAGATGCAACAGTCTGTTGAGGTGGTGGGATGAGAAGCTCTAAAGTTTAATTAGGGTGATATGGCCCCTAAGGTTGAGATTGGGTTTGATTTAGGTATGATGGCCCACTGTTTTGAGGTGCTCCAGTGACTAGGCCGGACTGCAAGGCCAAGGGAGGTGGCTAGGAGATCAGGTGAGCCAGTAGGAGGGCTAATTATGTTTAACCCTCAATGGCAAGTTACGATGGGGGAGATTTTTGGTTAAGTCTCATAAATGGGCATGAATCCTTTAATTTAGGGATCCAATGTTCCATAGTTCACCATGGCTGGTCCAAGGGGTTTAACCTGGTCCATGGAGTGTGCTTAGTGCCTGTGGAGTCATAAATTTGGTGACTTTAGGGTGGTTAGGCCATTTTTGGTGTATGCGTCCAACATGGGTCCAAATGTCCAAAGGTTGGGTTTAGGTTAGGCTAGCTATGAATTTGAGCCCAATTGATTGATCAAAATTGTGTAGATGATTGTAATGAAGATTTTTGGTGAAATATTGAAATGATTTTGAGTTCAATTGGGGGTTTAATTTGAAGGATTTTGGGATTTTGGTCATTTTGGGTATGTTGGGCTAGTCTTGGGATAAGTCCAAATTTATTATTAAAAATGGTCTATAGGAAAGTCATGAAGAGTTTTAAACATAAATTGGGTGCCAATTTTGGGATTAGGGAAATCAATTTGGTGAAATTTGGAGGCATGGCCAATTTGGGTCAAGTTTAGTGATTTTTTGGACTTAGGTCAAAATTAAATGAAATTTAGGCTTCAAAAAAGCCAATTAAAGGGTAAATTTGATGTGCAATATTTTTTATGAAGAGTTTTCAACATAAATTGGGGCAAATTGAGTAGGCTATGGGGTTCAATTTGGTGGGATTAAGTCATAGGGCCAAAATTGGGGGTTTGACTTAGATCAAAATTGAGCTCAAAGCATGGGCCCATTAGGTTTTGATTTGTCTTAGATTGGTCTTATGAAAGATGAATATGAGTTTAGGATTGAAATTGGGGGAAATTTGGACCAAATTGATGGACAATTGAGGTAAATTTGTGGAAATTGGGCCCTTAAAGGCAATTTGGGGATTTTGGTCAAAAGGGTCAAATTGGCTAAATTGGGTTCAATTGGAGGGTCCAAATTATTTTTTGAAACATTTTAAAGTGATTTTGGAGGTTTTGAGAAAGTTTGGGGTGTCAAGGGTATTTTTTTGTAATTTTGGCCATTTTGGGGTATTTTGGTAAATTTGGAATTTTTTTTTAGTTTTGGGTAATTGAGGTATTTTCAAAAGGTTTGAAATGATTTTTGAAGAAATTTGGGTATTTTGGGTAGATTTGACAATTTTGACTAAATTTAGGGCTCCAATGGTATCTAGGTAATTTGTGGGATTTAGGGTCAAATGACCAAGTTGAATATTTTGGTAGAATTGGGGTACCAAACACCCTCTATGAGCCATGAACCAATGGAATCCCCATTTGGGTCCTCTTTGTATGGGTCTTAGCTAAACCCTAGCCTAGGGATCAAGTCAACAGTTTTAGGTGTAGGGTTGTGAGTGATTGTGGGTGAGAGTGAGTGTAGATAAGTGTAAGTGAGTGTATTAACTTCAGACCAATACCCAAAGTCAACCCTCAGGTCAAATAGTCCTAATGGGGACTCTCCTTGAGCTCCCCCATATTGACCTCACCTACTAAGTGCTAGAGGTTATAACCAATATGTAGAGCATCAAATTGAGCAAAGGGGAGTTTAGAATTTCTAGTTGTGAGGGTTCCTTTTCTAGTTTTCTAGGAATAGTCAACAGGAAAGTCCTATGGCTAGATCCTAGGATACTAAAGAGAAAAACTAAACTTCAACCAAAAGTGAGGTCAACATGCATTACATAAACAAAAAGGGCATTCTTCTAAAAGCAAATATATCATAAGGACTAGTAAAAATTATTTTCTCTTGATCCTCAGGAGTTATTTGTATTTGTTAATAACCAGTACATCCATCAAGAAAATAAAAGTATTTATGCCCAGCTAGTCTATCCAACATTTGATCTAGAAAAGGTAGTGAAAAGTGATCTTTCCTATTGATGAAATTTAATTTTCTATAATCAATGCATAATCGCCACCCTGTGACTTGTCTTTTTGGTATTAACTTATTACGTTCATTCATTGTCATAGTCACTCCTCATTTCTTAGAAACAAAGTGAATTGGACTAACCCATGCACTATCTGAAATAGGGTAGATAGTTCTAGTATCTAACCACTTTAAAATTTATTTCTTAACAACTTATTTCTTAACAAGATTCCATCTCATTGGAGGATCAGCCCTGGGTTTGCAGTTCTCTTCCATATAAGTTCTATGCATACAATTTGAAAGACTGATTCCTTTAATATCATCAATTGTCCATCTAAAGGCTTTCTTAGAATTCTTCAAAGTTTTCATTAAACTCACTTCTTTTTCTGTAGTTAACTTTGAGGAAATTATAAATAGTAATGTTGAGGAAGCACCTAAAAAGACATATTTTAAATATTCAGGAAGTATCTTCAACTCAAGTTCAGGAGGTTTTTCAATTGATAGACAAAAAAGATTCATCTTTTTCTGTCATGTCCAAAACTTCAAAACATTCTTGAACATAATTTGAATATTCCTTATAAAAATCTTCAAATTGATCTAATTCCCCTTTTTACTCAAGTTTCAAGGTGAGTTACGTTATTGCATTATGTTTACTTCAAAATGCTTTTATTGTGCTCGGATTGACATCTTAAAAACTTCTAAACAGAACTGCATTGGGGCAATTGACGGTACGCACGTGAATGCCCGACTACCTAGCCATGAAAAAGTAGCATACAATAGTCATTGTGGTTCACCTACCCAAAATGTGATGGTTGTATGTGACTTCAACATGTGTTTCACATTTGTGATGGCTGGATGGGAAGAAAGTGCCCTTGACAGTCGTCTTTTTGCCTATGCAACAAAGAATAACAAACAGTGCTTCCTCACCCTCCTCCAAGTTAGCTTCTCTTTTGTAACCTATTATTTTGTGTTATCAATAGTCAATAATAATGTTTTTCGTGTCAGGTAAGTATTATTTGGGGAATGTTGGATAACCCATAGAGAGAGTGTATTAAAAGCCATTCTCAGACACCAAATACCTCATCCCTGATTTTGAGAGATTAAGTGGCGTCGCCCATGGTAGAAAAGAAATGTTCAACAAACGTCACTCTTCCTTGCGTTGTTGGAAGAAGAAAATGGGTCATCCAATGTGATATGTCGACGTACTCGTTTCCTAAACAGGTACATATTGTGGTGGAAATAATGACGCTCCATAATTTCATTAGAAGGCATCTCTCTCGGTCTGATACAGACTTAAATATGGCTGACGCTGACGACATGCATATCTTGCCTGAAGATTTCGAATTCCACGTTGGGCAGTCTATTCCAGAGGAAGCTATGGAGTCCCAAGCCTTTGACACCCAGGATGGCGAAGGTGCAGCGAAGATGATTTCTTTTAGGGAGCGTATCAAAGATGTGGTATGCAACTGTTGATTTACCCATTCTTCTTTATTTTGCATATTTTTTGTACCCTTCTTCTAACAAGCATGAGGTGTGCACCTCATTGATTTAATGTTTTTTTTTTGTAAGTATTTAGAAGGCTTTCTATAAAAAGATATGCCACTTTGTCATCAATATTTAGCATGGAGAATTGTTTCTTTCTTTAAGATTTGTGAAGTTATGAAGCATGTTGACTTGGATTCCATTCTCTACCCTTGCAATTAATATATTAAATTATCTCCTTGGTACAACTACTGCTACCTCTATCTTCAAGAATCCTTTTAATAAAACTGTCAAGGACAGTGTTGCATGGTGATCTTTTAGTTATGTTGGTATGCTTATGGCTCTTCTGCAATTTGTTGATCTTCTTAAAAGTGAATTACACCTTTTCATGCTAAGATTTATGACACCAAGGTGGTATAAGTTTAAATATTAAATTTTGAGAGTTAAATTTGAAAGTACGTAGTAATTGTGTGGCATGTATGTAAATTTCCATCTGTTTTTCTTTTGTTTTAGGTTATTATTGAGAGTTATAGTATATGATGGTAAAGATGCTCACATAGAAAGGTATTTTGATATTGATTTAGAATTGTCATTCAAATTCCAAAACACACTACAAAGTTTATTGATGCTCTTGCTGAAATCTTTATGGCATCAAGAAGCATTTATTTGTTGTTCATATGCTCCCCATGCTTTAGGATGAAGTTCTTTTGTAATGGAATTGGTGCATGAGGGTTCCCCTTTTTGAAGAGAGCTTGTCTTTTTGGCTTTTTTTTTGGAGAGGATGGATCTCATTTCGTATCCTCGAGTTAGAGGAAACTCTCGCAAGCACATTATGAGAACTCAATTTTAAGAAGTTTTTGGATTATGAAACTGACCTGCAAACAACATCTTTATTCATAATGTGGCTACAGTGAATTTTACTCACCTTGTAAATTTGCTAGGCATTGGCTTATGGAGAGCTAGAAATGAGAATAGATTTATAAAAGCTATGCTTTCATTGAACATAAACGGTGTTCCTGCCAAGTATGAAGTAGCTTGGACGGCCACTGAACTTTCTGGTTGGCAACCACTGCTTCCACACTTTGGTAGTTCGAGAAGTGCATCATTGGTTATTTCGACGGTATTGGCAGCCCCTGGTTGTAAAACTTTTGAGCTAGTTGTGAAACTTCTGTGTTGATTTTATGAATTCCTTTATTTGCAGGAAATTTAAAATGAGATGCTCTCCTGGCTTCAAGGTTCCACTGATTGAGGGTTTTGCTTATTAAAGGATGAATAAATTTTTTGTGTCGTTAAATGGAATACTTATTATAACATACCAAGGGTGGAGCAGCTTGGACGGCCTCAGAATTTTGTTCTCGGCAATCGTTGCTTCCATACGTAGTTTGAGAAGTGCTTGCAAGAGAGGAAAACATGATTTGGGCATTTGGATATTTTATATGTTGTTTGTATGCATAATTAAATCTTTAAAACATCAAGATGCATTTATTTGTTGTTTGTAAGCTCTCAGTACTTTGCTGAAAACAATAGTTCAACATATCATCAATAGTTGTAGTTGCCAACTGTACAGTTATATTTTGAAACCTTTGCATTTATATATTTGGCTTGTGCAAAACTTTAGATACTTGACATTTGCATTTGTCTGCTTTAAAATTTACTTAATATATTTGGTGTTAGATATGTAAACTTATAGAAATTGATTGGCACAGAAATTGAAGGAGGATCTTCATCTGGGACTGGGAGAATGCTCTTCTTCTCCAGATGTGGCCGGGCTCTAATCTGCTCTGTTCTCCGACTTTGATACAGGATCGGTATTCTCTGTTGTTTCTCTGATAATGAATAATGATTTTTGCTAGTGATTATTTGGAAGAATGTCACACTACAATTATTTTGGTACCATTGGCCCAATAAAAAAAGCTTGATATATAGTACTGTTCAGGTTACCTCTTCCTTTTTTTGGTTCAATTTTTGCAGCAGTTCATGCCATAGGCTATTCCATCACTCATGAAGTTGCAATTTCAGCAGGCTGAGAAGAAATTTGTTAATTATTGTGATAAGAAATTAGTAGAGAAGTTAATTAGCAGAGAAGAAATTTTTGTTAATTATTAAACTCTTGCTGAGAATAAATTAGTAGCAGGAGGAAGAAAAGCAGAGGAGAAGTTAATAATCGATCAATTTCACAGCTTCACTTTGATAGCCTATAATTTTATGTAGAACACTAACAAATGAATCCTCACAACTGCAGAGAGATGTAGGAAGAAAATTTATTATGGCATTCTTCATGCAGTAAACCAAGTACTCTTTCTGCTTCTTCACTGAGTTTATATTCTGATTAGATAAAAACAACAAGAAAATTTAAGAAAAATGCACAATCCAAATGTAGTGATGAATTCATTATAATCGATGCTTCCATTATAATCTATGTTTTTCATTACCTGCCAAGTGTGGAGCAGCTTGGAGGGCCACAGAACTTTATTCTCGGCAACCGTTACTTGCATATTTTAGTAGTTTGAGAAGTTCTTGATTGACCGCTAATCATTTTTATTAAGCATGTAATGTGCAGAATAGTGAAATAACTAAAGCTATTGGGTGTCGATCTTGGTTTTTATGAATTGAAGGTTTGTTGGAAAATATGTCTGCAGGAATATTTGAAAATTCTTTTTACTGGGTTATTTAAAGCTTGAAATAAAAAGGCTCTCTTGAATCAATCTTTTCTTCAAACACCTTTACCGACTTGAGCATCGGTGTCTTCCAATGAAAATACTTCTGAAGGCCGGCTCACGTTTTACTGGGTTATTTGGCGCATAAACGTTCATGAGCTTCTTATTGCAACTTATTAAAATGCTTGGGCATTAGATTTACAGATAATTACATGGCAATATTGTGCTCTATGGTGGGGCAGATCATATACAGCTCCATATTGGGATGGAAGTAAAAGCAATGTTTAAGAAACAGTAATGATTAAGAGAATTTCCATATTCATATGGCTTGATATATACTTAACATTTTATTAGTTTATGCATTACTTTCTAAGTGTCAGTAAGAAACACGAGGTTTATAGGAATTGGCAAAGAGAACTAGCATCAAAGTCAAATATATCCCAATTTTATGGTTTTAGAATTGGGGAGTTGGAACATATGAGCTAGTTGCGGAAATTAAAGATACATTTTCTGGAAAATGTGAAGGAAGCTACAGGGGCTCGCACTGCAAGAATACATTTTCATAATTCTATAAACACATAGAATTTGGGTGCTATGCATTTAAATGCACAATTTCTGCTATCTGCAATTAGCATTACTGTTGCTTGGTGTATGTTTGTTGATATCTTTCGTGTCATTTATGTTTCCAAATCATATCAATGCTCTTTTATTCAAGTTTTGTTGTCTGCAGTTGAAGTTATTAGTAATAATCATAGCAATGAATAGGGTTTATAGCAATTGATTGGCATGTATATAAATATTTCATTTATATATTCTTATATCAACATTGAATTGGATATTTTTTTTATTACTCTTTTTTTCAAATTGAACGATTGTTTTTTCGTGTAATTTAATGGCTGATCTATTCCCTCTTAAATAATTGTAGTAAGATGAGTGTTACGCAGCTGCGGACTGCCGCCCTTATCTGATTATCATGCATGATAAGATAAACGAAATGAGTAAATTATAAAAGAAATAGAGTATAGAAAAATAAATTCAAATTTTAATCAAACTCTATTTCAATTTTGTCCAACTATGTTAGAAATTTTTTGAACAATGTTTGGAAATTGTTCGATTGTACGAATCACGGTTGAAGTAATTTCAAGTGATGATCGAAGCTCTCACAACTATTGTTTGAATTTCCTTCAAAAATACAATCAACTTATATATAAGTTTCAAAAATCATTCGGCTGTGACCACAGCATTTTTGGTCAAGCTGAGAATAAGTTACTCAATATTGTAAACAAATAATATGATTTCTGATGTCCTTCTAAGTATATGATTCAAAGTCTAAATGTATAACAGAGTAGGAGACAACACTCTTTTCAAATGATTTTGCTACAAGATTATTACTTGGAAATGAAATGAAAGATGAAAAGATGAAGAGAGTATATGTGAATATTCGGAAGACTTTTATTTATCACTTAAATAATATTATTACAATTTGAACCATATTATTATTAGAGAGTAAGGCTGGAATGCCAAAATTAAATCCCAACGACACCTTAAATATTCTTAAACATGAATTTAATGCATATATTCATAACATCAGAATAATTTCTAAATATTGGTTGTAAGAGTATTTAATAAAAAAATTAAAAAATTTCATTAATTGAAAATAAGACATAATCAATCAGAGATCAAATTTCAGGTGAGAAGTCATTTAATATTTAGATTAAGAAATTACATTTTAAGAGTCTAAAACACTCTAACTCTGATATAGAAATTACAGAATATCATTATTTGAACTACAGCTCTGTGTAATATTTAATAAAGTTAGTTGAAGCCAGCAATAATATCTGGTACTCACCACCTTATTTTTTTGGCATTTGAAATTAAATTTCAGAATGCTAGCAACATTTTTTTTTTTTTACGGTAAATTGAGAATTTTGAATTTGCACAAACACACATACATTAGAAGAACAGAATACAGACTCAGATTTCTATTTGAAAGTTTAATGAAAAAAAAATCATAAGGCCTCAATTGAAGAATACAAATTTATGAAGGAATATACTCAAATTTGTTCTCATGTAAAACTAGTAAAATTTAAAATAATAAAGGAATAATAACGACAGCTAAGCCACGGTGCTTAGACAATGAAAGCAAGAAGCTAACAATCTAGCGATAATGACTATAGTATGACAATGATGGTAAAACAGTAATGGTCCGGTAATTGTGGTCGTATAATAGCAATTGATGACAATGATGACAATTGATATGAAAAAAGATAGATCTTTGTATATTCAATCACATTTACATGGATAATCATGCTGGTTTAGACTTAAATTATGCTATAAAAATAATAAACTTTATTAGAATCAGCAACCATTTTGAACGTGACTCAAATTTAGCTGACAATGAAAATAAAATTCAAGTCATGGATTCACAATTTAGAGGTCTCGCTCTAGCTCTTGAAGCTCATTTCAACCCGAATCTTATTTATGCAATCTAAATGCCAAACAAATGGCCACTTAAGAGAGTTTCCAGGCTCTTTCACCTCACCAACCCAGCACCAAAATGTCACCTTGCTAGCAGATGAAGCGTCCAAGAAAGTTCACCTTCCTCACATGCGAATCGCCGTTCATCTCACACCAAGATTCGTGTTGACGAAATGATGGATAGTCATCAGTGATTCCCAGTCCGGAAATTCTCTTAAGATTTGATGTATAGAAATTACCAAGAAAGATCCGTTATCCTGGCCTTGCCTTCTATGGTTAAAATTAGTACAAATTTCACGATGAAACATTTTAAACACTTTCTCCTCCAAAACACTCTTCATCTACTCTCCTATATATAGTTTCATGCATAAGCCTCCTCTTGTGCTAATAAGCTAGGTCCAATGTCCACAACAATCACGCTTCTGCTCATTCTGCTTTTCGGAACCGGCATCGCCGCATTTGCATTTCCCGCCTCGCCGCCGCCGGCAACCCCAGGCAACTCTACATTGGAATACATCGACCCCACCCTCCCCCCTCTCCACATAACCCACAACCCCAAGTGCTCCATCACCATTCTACAACATGTCTTCGCCGACACTGCCGGCGCTCCACCAGTCTCTGTCCCATACTACCCGCCGGCGGACTGCCCAGCCCCCTGGTCTCGTGTCATCCTCGAACTCTCCGGCTCTGCTTCTGACATTCAAAAGGACCGCATCGCCGCCATCTGGCTCTCCGGTGCAGAACTCCTCCGCACCTCCACTCCCTTCTCCCTATCCTCCGGTGTTTTCTGGCGTGTACAAAAGGACGTTACTCGCTACACCTCCCTGCTGCGTAGCCCATCTGCCGAAGACAACTCTACCGACGCAGAAGCTGCAGCAGCAGCCCCCGCCACCTTCTCCATGATGTTGGAGAACTCCAACGCGACTCTTCCTGGCGTCTACACCGTCAATATCTCCCTCCACTTCTACCGCGGCGCAGTTGCACAAATAAACTCTCATCCGATAATCAAGGGGCTTTATCGTGAGCCCGCCGACCTCATCCTTCCTATCTCCAACGATGTTGGAGAATGTGGGCCAGGGTACTGGTTCAAACTCCATAACAGCTCTCAGATCCTGTTAACATCTCTTTCCATTCCCAACAATACGTATCGAGCCGTGCTTGAGCTCTACGTCTCACACCACGATGAGGACGAGTATTGGTATGCTAATCCTCTGCGCTCCACCGGAGAAACCAAGTTCATGTCTTTGTCTTCTTCTTCTTCCTCTCTCTTCCACTCGAAAGCCAATGGAGCATTCAGACAAGTAGAACTGACTATCGACAAGCTCTACGCCGGTGGGGTGGTGCCATTCCCAGTGATTTATCCCGGCTCCATTAACCCATTTTTCTGGGCTCCAGTCGCTGGGATCGCCGCATATGACTTACCTTCATACGACCTCGATCTGACCCCTTTCGTTGGACTCCTTGTTGATGGCCGGGAACATGATTTCAGCCTAATCATCCGCGATAGCCAGCCATTTTGGCTTGTCTCAGGTAACCTCCATCTCTGGCTCGACGCTTGGTCGGACAGAGTGGAAGGCGCTCTAGTGCGGCATAGAGTGCCTCCACTGCGGCTCAGCCGGCAAGCCGACTGGCGGGGGAAGGACGGCANGTTTTTCTGGGCTCCAGTCGCTGGGATTGCCGCATATGACTTACCTTCATATGAACTCGATCTGACCCCTTTCGTTGGACTCCTTGTTGATGGTCGGGAACATGATTTCAGTCTAATCATCCGCGATAGCCAACCATTTTGGCTTGTCTCAGGTAACCTCCATCTCTGGCTCGA
Organism: Phalaenopsis hybrid cultivar; assembly: GCA_002079205.1. Taxonomy (NCBI): domain Eukaryota; kingdom Viridiplantae; phylum Streptophyta; class Magnoliopsida; order Asparagales; family Orchidaceae; genus Phalaenopsis; species Phalaenopsis hybrid cultivar. The sequence goes on from JXCR01028017.1 coordinate 237,852, forward strand.
CGCTTGGTCGGATAGAGTGGAAGGCGCTCTAGTGCGGCATAGAGTGCCTCCACTACGGCTCAGCCGGCAAGCCGACTGGCGAGGGAACGACGGCAAATCTTCCATTGATGGGCAACTCATAGTACGATTCTCTGGCTGGGTGAGTTCATCGAAGGGGAATGTTTCAACAAGCATACGACAGAGGCTGAAGTTCAAAAGCAGGGTAGAGATACAGAGGAAAGGTGTGGTAAAGCAAGCAGCGATGGAGGTGAAGTCGAGGACAGACGTTAGGGCAAGCTTGAACAGGGCAGTGGTGGGGAGAGCAAGCGTGAGCATCGAGGCACCGTTGCTAGTTACGATAGAGAGGGCAAATGGAGGTGGAGGGACAGTGCTGGAGAGGACAAAGATTTTCCATGGAATGACAGAGGGGAGGAGTGTGGGAGGGAAGGGGGAGATGGAGTTTAGTGAGTTGGCGGATATGCAAGATTCAGAAGGATCGGTGTTAGTTGGGGATGAAGGAATGGTTTGGGGTAGCGGAGATACAAGCTCGATGTATAAGTTTAGGGATGAGAAAGCTTGTTATTTGAGGACGGTGAAGGTTGTGGGAGGGAGAATGAAGGAGGATGTAGAGACAGCGTCCTGCACCGGCGTGGCTGAGATGTAGTTTGCCGGAGATTATGTACGTATAGTGTGGTTGGATAACTAGCTAGCTTGTTATGTGGGAGATTGTAACGTTTATGGGTTGGTTTTGTTTTTTGAGAAGGATCTGTTAAGAGGCCAAGCTCAAAGTATTAAAGCACTGAAGTATAATAACCATTGGGATTAGTGAAATAACAATGTTCAGAGTAGACGCCAGCCTTACTGGGACGAGTTGGCTCAGATTCGAATTAAAGTTTTATTTGAAAGCCAATTTTCAAGTTCAATCAACCAAAATTATTTAATTTAAGACTATATATTTTCTAAAATTTCAATTGAACAACATACACACAAATTTTGGAAGATTATCTTTAAAGTTATTTTCAAATATTTCTTCGCATTAAATGAAAAAAATATGAAACCCAAAAATAACATGATGATTTTGTTTTGCGAGAACATGATGTGATTATTTAATTAGAAAATAAGATTTTGTTCTCATAAAGTTTTCACTTACAATCATTTTCTCATATATACCTCACTAGCTTTTGTCTTCCCTCGTTTGCATGGTTCGTTGTGAGGTACTTCAGATCTCAGAACGAACAGCGATGCCTTGGAGCGAGCGACAGGTGATGCGGATGTGTGCAACCACTTCAATAATATACTTCAAATTAGTTAATTTTTCTTTTAAGTCATTATAGCTGCCACTACTAGCTATTTAAAGTATTATTTATGAATTTCAAGTATTCGCTAGTATGATAACGCAAGTATACATATAATATAGGGCTCTAATGGAGTCCTAAGTATTGATCCCATAGAGAAGTTTGGAGATCTTGTAATATTAGCTCAAATAAACTCTATCTAAACTGCATAAAACTTAACTAGGAATGAAGATTGAAATTTGTGTTTTTAAATTACATAAATTATATCTACTACTCTTATCTCTAAACTTAAAGTAAATTCTAGTCTCGCTAATATAAGTTTTATGAAGAAGAGTTCAAATTTTAAAAAGTATCATTCCACTTACAGTGAGATTATAATCAATGAATAATTTAATTTGTTATAAATTTAAATATCATAATGTGTCAAATAAGAGAATATTATTCTTTACATTCATACAATTGCATAAAGAACATTGACTAATATAGAGTGAAGTTCTTAAATTCTTAGTTAGGTTGGGAAAATATTAGCTCTAACTCTAGAGTTCTCACTATCTCTATGCCTGATGGCTAACATCTAGCCTTAGGTTCCCAACTTTTCGATCAAATTGAAGGTTCTAGCCTGTCACTCTAGAATTACCAATTTACGCCCATCAAAACTTATTTCTCTATTTCTTTGCACTTAACCACATGGACTACAGTCTCATGCAAGAGATCAAATTTAATTCTTACTTTATTGAGGAAAGCATAACTTTTTTGGATTATTATGTTTCACAATAAATATTAAGTAAATAATTGGCCAAATTGATTAAGTAAATGAAGTTCAAAGTTCGAATCATCACAATTATGAAATTAAAGCACTTCTAAACAATTTCAATTCTTCACATGATTATTTCTCATTGCAGCGAAAAATACAAAGTAAACTACTCATATCTCATGAAGAAGATATAACAAAATATGAATTTATATATAAAAATAAGTTTACACAACAAGAATAAGTAAAATAAGTAAAATTTCAAACTACTCATATCTCAAACTCCTCCTTAAGGGAGAAAGACAAAGTAAACTACTCAGATCTCATAAGGAAGATACAACAAAACATAAATTTATATATAAAAACAAGTTTACACAATAAGAATAAGTAAAACAAGTAAAATTTCAAACTGCTTATCTCAAAATTCTCCTTAAGAAAGTCATTTGAAGTTCCTTTGAACCACTTTCTCTCCTTACAATATCACTCAATTATCTCTTAGAAATGTATTGAAGAAGAAATCTTTCACTTCTCATCTTCTCTTAAAATTCTAAAAGATTGTCTTCTCTTTCACTCTTCTTCATATACTTGCCTCCTCGCTTACTTTCTTGTCATAACAACGTACCGAATTTGTATCTAAACCAGAGTTTACATAAATTTATATCAGCAATATGGTGCAGGGCTTTTAAACCCAGCCTACCTGAATGATTTGACAAACAAACTTTATGTCAGGCAACCCGAGGTATACTATGATCTCATCCACACCAAAAAAAATTTGTTGAAAATATGTTCTAAAGATTATTGGGTACTTTTTTTAATTTAGAGAACCTGCATTACATAAGAAGGGATGCTATAGAGAACACTTTTAAGTAAGGTTAATCTACCACTATAGGAAAGGAAAGAGTTGCTCCAGTCAGCAATTCTTAATTTAATCTTGTTGACCACATCATCTAATTGAATTTGTTTGCATCTACCTCTGAGTAAATTAACTATGATATACTTAAGAGGTAGAGTGGCAGAAAGATAACTAGTGTAGGAGAGAGCCCAAGTGACTAAGGATGTATGCACATCTTTCCTAAAGTAGAAAAGACATTGAGATTTATTAAAATATAGATCGGTAGTATCTTGAAACATAGAGAGGGTGTGCATAAGGGCTTTGATAGAGGGTTTGCTGGCATTGTTGAACAATATAACATCATCAACATAGGCTAGATGATTGACCAAAATTTTTTATTTATGCTTAAATTGAAGGTGAGGGTGAGTCTCGTGCATCTGGTTAACAAACCTAGAGAAATAATCAAAAGAAAGAATAAAATTGATAGGGGAGAGAGGATCACTTTGTCTCATACCACATTGGGAGGAGAAGAAGCCATAAGATCTGCCATTCACAAGGAAAGTATAATAATTGTGGACCAACCATCTATGAATTAAGTTACGTAATGGAACATTGAAACCTCTAGCTCTCAACATATTAAGAATAAAGTCCTAACTGAAAGGCTTTTTTGATGTTTAGTTAAGGACCATGTTGCCACCCCTACATTTTTTATCCAACTCCTCCACCAATTCCTGGGCCAAAAGCATATTATTTGTAATTTCCATTCCTTTAGTAAAAGTGGATTGTTGTGCGAATATAATAGTACTGATATGTGATTGAAGCCGACATGAAAGCAACTTGCTTCTAACTTTGGATATAACTGAATTGAGTGAAATAGGCCTAAACTTATCCCAACTGCTTTTATCATTAGTTTTAGGGATGAGAACAACCAAAGTAGAAGAGAAGTATTTAAGAAAGTCCTCCCAAAGAAAAAAACTTTTGATAACAAGGCAAACGTCTTTTTTGACATAATCCTAGCAATTAATATAAAACTTTGAAGTGAAACCATCAGGGCTTGTTTGGATTTATATTTTTGAAGGCCTTAAGAATTTCCTCCAGAGTTGGAATATTAACAAGTGACAAGATAGCAAAATTCTCAATTTTCCCTAAAAAGAGGGCCTCATTAATTGAAGACACCTACAAATTAGTGTCAAATAGACTAGTGAAAAAAATTTCAGCACTTTTGCCAGTCTCCTCTTCTCCACTGATAGTATCTCCATTCACATTTATGATTTTCAAAATAGTATTTACAATTCTCCTATGCTTTATAGAGGCATGACAATATTTAGTGTTGTGGTCACCACAGAAGAAAAGAATATCATGTGCATTTTGTTGGAAAAAATTCTCCTCAAGAGATATTGCCTTAAGAAGAGTAACACGAGCTTTTGAAACTTCATCCACCAATAGTGGATTAGCAATAAATTGAGATTCTAGATCATCAACAATTTTTTGAACCTCCTGCACCATGGTATGCAAATTACAAAAAAACCTGCAAGTTCCATTTTTTGAGACGAGCAACAACTTTTTAATGGAGTTGCCATAGGATATATCAAGGGGTGCCAGCTCCCTCAAAATTCCACACCCGTTTAATTAAACTAAGGAATTGATCTTGAAAAGTCTGCATGTTAAAAAAATTAAATTATTAATGAGCATATTTATTGCTAAAAGAAAGAGTGAGTAGGAGTGGATTATGATATGAGATAGCATGAGTCAAGTGTAGTACATTAGAGACTGGAAAACAGTTAATAAAAATATTATTAGGAAAAAATCTATCAAGACGCTGAGAGAGCATACCTTTTCTCTAAGTGAAAGGTGAGCCAGAATAGCCCAAATAAAAAAGATCTGCATCAGAGATTTCATCACAAAACCGATCAATAAGATCTACATCACAAGCATCACCACCTTTGCGCTCAGTAGTGGTCATAATCATATTGAAATCTCCTCCCACGAACCAATTTTGATTGATTGACTCTCCCACAGTGGCCAACTGATCCCAAAGTAAGAATTTATCCTTCAAAAGAGAGCTGACATATACACAAGTAGCCCAACTTTGATAACCATCCAAAAGGAAATTAGTAAAAACATTTGGCCTACCATCCATGATGATAGAAATATTAACAGAACGTTGTCAAAAAAATCCATATTTTGTTATTAGTGTTGTAAAAATGACTGTAGTGTTTGAAATGCCGTAGGAATTTATCTTTATGAGTGAAGAAAAGAGGCTCGAATATAACAAAAATGAGAGGTTTGTGGACCCGACAAAGATGCCTTAATCTATTAAGGGAGAGAGGGCCAGCCACTCCCCTAATATTTCAGACTGAAATGTTAAACATAGTGCCATGATCCAGCCCTCCTAGCAGGTATAGAAAGAGTGCCCTCTTGGTGTCCATCTGAAAAGGATGTTGTTTCACGGATAATATTAGCTTCATTTAAACTCAAAAATTCATTTTTCCTCTTACTTTTTTTATTACTTCTCTTTATGCACCATTCATTTTCCAAACATCATTCACTATATATATATATATATATATATATATATATATANGTTATGCTTTCATTGAACATAAAGGGTGTTCCTGCCGAGTATGAAGTAGCATGGACGGCCACTGAACTTTCTGGTTGGCAACCGCTGCTTCCACACTTTGGTAGTTCGAGAAGTGCATCATTGGTCATTTCGACGGTATTGGCTAGTTGTGAAACTTCTGTGTTGATTTTATGAATTCCTTTATTTGCAGGAAATTTAAAATGAGATGCTCTCCTGGCTTCAAGGTTCCACTGATTGAGGGTTTTGCTTATTAAAGGATGAATAAATTTTTTGTGTCGTTAAATGGAATACTTATTATAACATACCAAGGGTGGAGCAGCTTGGACGGCCTCAGAATTTTGTTCTCGGCAATCGTTGCTTCCATACTTAGGTAGTTTGAGAAGTGCTTGCAAGAGAGGAAAACATGATTTGGTTATTTTTTTTAGAGAATTTTTTTGGGCATTTGGATATTTTATATGTTGTTTGTATGCATAATTAAATCTTTAAGGCATCAAGATGCATTTATTTGTTGTTTGTAAGCTCTGAGTGCTTTGCTGAAAACAATAGTTCAACATATCATCAATAGTTGTGGTTGCCAACAGTACAGTTATATTTTGAAACCTTTGCATTTATATATTTGGCTTGTGCAAAATTTTAGATACTTGAGAATTGCTTTTGTCTGCTTTAAAATTTACTTAATATATTTGGTGTTAGATATGTAAATTTATAGAAATTGATTGGCATGTGTAGCAGAAATTGAAGGAGGATCTACTTCTGGGACTGGGAGAATGCTCTTCTTCTCCAGATGTGGCCGGGCTCAAATCTTCTCTGTTCTTCCACTTTCATACAGGATCGGTATTCTCTGTTGTTTCTCTAATAATGAATAATGATGTTTTCTAGTGATTATTTGGAAGAATGTCACACTACAATTATTTTGGTACCATTGGCCCAATAAATAGTACTGTTCAGGTTACCTCTTCCGTTTTTGGTTCAATTTTTGCAGCAGTTCATGCCATAGGCTATTCTTTAACGGAATATATAACTATTCCATCACTCATGAAGTTGCAATTTCAGCAAGCTGAGAAGAAATTTGTTAATTATTGTTAAAGTCAAGCTGAGAAGAAATTAGTAGAGAAGTTAATTAGCAGAGAAGAAATTTTTGTTAATTACTAAACTCATGCTGAGAAGAAATTAGTAGCAGGAGGAAGAAAAGCAGAGGATAAGTTAATAATCGATCAATTTCACAGCTTCACTTTGATAGCCTATAATTTTATGTAGAAAACTAACAAATGAATCATCACAACTGCAGTGAGATGTAAGAAGAAAATTTATTATGGCATGCTTCATGCAGTAAACCAAGTACTCTTTCTGCCTCTTCACTGAGTTTATATTCTGATTAGATAAAAACAACATGAAAATTTAAGAAAAATGCACAATCCAAATGTAGTGATGAATTCATTATAATCGATGCTTTTCTTTACCTGCCAAGTGTGGAGCAGCTTGGAGGGCCACAATTTTATTCTCGACAACCGTTACTTCCATACTTTAGCAGTTTGAGAAGTGCTTGATTGACCGCTGATCATTTTTATTAAGCATGTAATGTGCAGAATAGTGAAATAACAAAAGCTATTGGGTATCGATCCTGGTTTTTGTGAATTGAAGGTTTGTTGGAAAATATGTCAGCATGAATATTTGAAAACTCTTTTTACTGGGTTATTTAAAGCTTGAAATAAAAAGGCTCTGTTGAATCAATCTTTTCTTCAAACACCTTTACTGACTTGAGCATCAGTGTCTTCCAATGAAAATACTTCTGAAGGCCAGCTCACATTTTACTGGGTTATTTGGTGCATAAACGTTCATGAGCTTCTTATTGCAACTTATTAAAATGCTTGGGCATTAGATTTACAGATAATTACATGGCAATATTGTTTTCTATGGTGGCGCAAATCATATATAGCTCCATATTGGGATGGAAGTAAATGCAATGTTTAAGAAACAGTAATGATTAAGAGAATTTCCATATTCATATGGCTTGATATGTACTTAACATTTTATTAGTTTATGCATTACTTTCTATGTGTCAGTAAGAAACAGGAGGTTTATACGAATTGGCAAAGAATATTAGCATCAAAGTCAAATATATCCCAATTTTTATGGTTTTAAAATTTGGGAGTTGGAACATATGAGCTAGTAGCGGAAATTAAAAATACATTTTCTGGAAAATGTGAAGGAAGCTACAGAGGCTTGCACTGCAAGAGTACATTTTCATAATTCTATAAACACAGAATTTGGGTGCTATGCATTTAAATGCACAATTTCTGCTATCTGCAATTAGCATTACTGTTGCTTGGTGTATGTTTGTTGATATCTTTCGTGTCATTTATGTTTCCAAATCATATCAATGCTCTTTTATTCAAGTTTTGTTGTCTGCAGTTGAAGTTATTAGTATTTATCATAGCAATGAATAGTGTTTATAGCATTTGATTGGCATGTATATAAATATTTCATTTTTATATTCTTATATCAACATTGAATTGCATATTTTTCTTTTTACTCATTTTTTCAAATTGAACTATTGTTTTTTCGTGTAATTTATTGACTGATCTATTCTCTCTTAAATAATTGTAGTAAGATGCGCTACAGATTTTCAGCAAAGCCCGAGCGAGTGCTATGCCGCTGCGGACTGCCGTCCTTATTTGATTATCATGCATGATAAGATAAACGAAATGAGTAAATTATAAAAGAAATAGAGTATAGAAAAATAAATTCAAATTTTAATCAAACTGTATTTCAATTTTGTCCAACTATGTTAGAAGCTTTTTGAAGAAAGTTTGGAAAGTGTTTGATTGTACGAATCACAGTTGAAGTAATTTCAAGTGATGATCGAAGCTCTCACAACTATTGTTTGACATTCATTCAAAAATACAATCAACTTATACATAAGTTTCAAAAATCATTCGGCTGTGACCACAGCATTTTTGGTCAAGCAGAGAATAAGTTACTCAATATTGTAAACAAATAATATGATTTCTGATGTCCTAAGTATATGATTCAAAGTCTAAATGTATAACAGAGTAGGAGACAACACACTTTTCAACTGATTTTGCCACAAGATTATTACTTGGAAATGAAATGAAAGATGAAAAGATGAAGAGAGTATATGTGAATATTCGGAAGACTTTTATTTATCACTTAAATAATGATCTGATTGTATCTTTAAAATTTGGTAATATCTTGGTCCGAGGGGGACATTTGGGCTTGTTTCCCCAAGAAATTCACAGCATACTTCTTCAATTCTACATATTCGGGCATATAAAAACAAAAATTTCAAATAATTTACATTTCACAATTATTTGAAAAGAGTGTTGTCTCCTTTAATACCATAATATCGAAACTATCTAAAATACCATAATACGTTGAACAATTTAAATTTCATGACCCATGTGTTATTCTTATCATTATTAGTTACTCTAATCTGAGTTGAGAAGAAAATTAACTGACTAGCCCATGATTTACAATTTGAACCATATTATTATTGGAGAGTAAGGCTGGAATGCCAAAATTAAATCCCGACGACACCTTAAATATTTTTAAAGATGAATTTGATTAATTGAAAATAAGACATATAATCAGTCAGAGATCAAATTTCAGGTGAGAAGTCATTTAATATTTAGATTAAGAAATTACATTTTAAGTAAGAGTCTAAAACATTCTAATCTGATATAGAAATTACAGAATATCATTTTCTGAACTACAGCTCTTTGTGTAATATTTAATTCAGTTAGTTGAAGCCAGCAATAATATCTGGTACTCACCACCTTATTTTTTTGGCATTTGAAATTAAATTTCAGAATGCTAGCAACATTTTTTTTTTTTTACGGTAAATTGAGAATTTTGAATTTGCACAAACACACATACATTAGAAGAACAGAATACAGACTCAGATTTCTATTTGAAAGTTTAATGAAAAAAAAATCATAAGGCCTCAATTGAAGAATACAAATTTATGAAGGAATATACTCAAATTTGTTCTCTTGTAAACTAGTAAAATTTAAAATAATAAAAGAATAATAACGACAGCTAAGCCACGGTGCTTAGATAATGAGAGCAAGGAGCTAACAATCTAGCGATAATGACTACAGTATGACCATGATGGTAAAACAGTAATGGTCGGGTGATTGTGGTCGTATAATAGCAATTGATGACAATGATGACAATTGATATGAAAAAAGATAGATCTTTGCATATTCAATCACATTTACATGGATAATCATGCTGGTTTATACTTAAATTATGCTATAAAAATAATAAACTTTATTAGAATCAGCAACCATTTTGAACGTGACTCAAATTTAGCTGACAATGAAAATAAAATTAAAGTAATGGATTCACAATTTAGAGGTCTCGCTCTAGCTCTTGAAGCTCATTTCAACCCTAATCTTATTTATGCAATCTAAATGCCAAACAAATGGCCACTTAAGAGAGTTTCCAGGCTCTTTCACCTCACCAACCCAGCACCAAAATGTCACCTTGCTAGCAGATGAAGCGTCCAAGAAAGTTCACCTTCCTCACATGCGAATCGCCGTTCATCTCACACCAAGATTCGTGTTGACGAAATGATGGATAGTCATTAGTGATTCCCAGTCCGGAAATTCTCTTAAGATTTGATGTATTGAAATTACTAAGAAAGATCCGTTATCCTGGCCTGCCTTCTATGGTTAAAAATAGTACAAATTTCATGATGAAACATTTTAAACATTTTCTCCTCCAAAACACTCTTCATCTACTTTCCTATATATAGTTTCATGCATAAGCCTCCTCTTGTGCTAATAAGTTAGGTCCAATGTCCACAACAATCACGCTTCTGCTCATTCTGCTTTTCGGCACCGGCTTCGCCGCATTTGCATTTCCCGCCCCGCCGTCGCCAGCATCCCCAGGCAACTCTACATTGGAATACATTGACCCCACCCTCCCCCCTCTCCACATAACCCACAACCCCAAATGCTCCATCACCATTCTACAACATGTCTTCGCCGACACCACCGGCGCTCCGCCAGTCTCCGTCCCATACTACCCGCCGGCGGACTGCCCGGCCCCCTGGTCTCGTGTCATCCTCGAACTCTCCGGCTCTGCTTCTGACATTCAAAAGGACCGCATTGCCGCCATCTGGCTCTCCGGTGCAGAACTCCTCCGCACCTCCACTCCCTTCGCCCTATCCTCCGGCGTTTTCTGGCGCGTACAGAAGGATGTTACTCACTACACCTCGCTGCTGCGTAGCCCCTCTCCCGAAGACAACTCTACCGACGCAGAAGCCGCAGCAGCCGCCCCCGCCACCTTCTCCATGATGTTGGAGAACTCCAACGCAACTTATCCTGGCGTCTACACCGTCAACGTCTCCCTCCACTTCTACCGCGGCGCAGTTGCACAAATAAACTCTCATCCCATAATCAAGGGTCTTTATCGTGAACCTGCCGACCTCATCCTTCCTATCTCCAACGATGTTGGAGAATGTGGGCCAGGGTACTGGTTCAAACTCCATAACAGCTCCCAGATCCTGTTAACATCTCTTTCCATTCCCAACAATACGTACCGAGCCGTGCTTGAGCTCTACGTCTCACACCACGATGAGGACGAGTATTGGTATGCTAATCCCCTGCGCTCCACCGGAGAAACCAAAATCATGTCTTTGTCTTCTTCTTCTTCTTCTTCTTCCTCTCTCTTTCACTCGAAAGCCAATGGAGCATTCAGACAAGTAGAACTGACTATCGACAAGCTCTACGCCGGTGGGGTGGTGCCATTCCCAGTGATTTATCCCGGCTCCATTAACCCATTTTTCTGGGCTCCAGTCGCTGGGATCGCCGCATATGACTTACCTTCATACGACCTCGATCTGACCCCTTTCGTTGGACTCCTTGTTGATGGCCGGGAACATGATTTCAGCCTAATCATCCGCGATAGCCAGCCATTTTGGCTTGTCTCAGGTAACCTCCATCTCTGGCTCGACGCTTGGTCGGACAGAGTGGAAGGCGCTCTAGTGCGGCATAGAGTGCCTCCACTGCGGCTCAGCCGGCAAGCCGACTGGCGGGGGAAGGACGGCAAGTCTTCCATTGATGGGCAACTCATAGTACGATTCTCTGGCTGGGTGAGTTCATCGAAGGGGAATGTTTCAACAAGCATACGACAGAGGCTAAAGTTCAAAAGTAGGGTAGAGATGCAGGGGAAAGGAGTGGTAAAGCAAGCGGCAATGGAGGTGAAGTCGAGGACAGACGTTAGGGCAAGCTTGAACAGGGCAGTGGTGGGGAGAGCGAGCGTGAGCATCGAGGCACCGTTGCTGGTGACGATAGAGAGGGCAAATGGAGGCGGAGGGACAGTGTTGGAGAGGACGAAGATTTTCCATGGAATGACAGAGGGGAGGAGTGTGGGAGGGAAGGGGGAGATGGAGTTCAGTGAGTTGGCGGATAGGCAGGATTCAGAAGGATCGGTGTTAGTTGGGGAAGACGGAATGGTTTGGGGGAGCGGAGATACGAGTTCGATGTATAAGTTTAGGGATGAGAAAGCTTGTTATTTAAGGACGGTGAAGGTTGTCGGAGGGAGAATGAAGGAGGATGTAGAGACAGCGTCCTGCGCCGGCGTGGCTGAGATGTAGTTTGCCGGAGATTATGTACGTATGGTGTGGTTGGGTAACTAGCTGGCTTGTTATGTGTGAGATTGTAACGTATATGGGTTGGTTTTCTTTTTTGAGAGAGATCTGTTAAGAGGCCAGGCTCGAAGTATTAAAGCACTTAAGTATAATAACTATTGGGATTAGTGAAATAACAATGTTTAGAGTAGACGCCAGCCGAGTTGGCTCAGATTCGAATTAAAGTTTTATTTGAAATCCAATTTTCACGTTTAATCAACCAAAATCATTTAATTTAAGACTATATATTTTCTATAATTTCAAATGAACAACATACACAGAAATTTTGGAAGATTATCTTTAAAGTTATTTTCAAATATTTCTTCGCATTAAATGAAAAAAAATGTAAACCCAAAAAATAGCATGATGATTTTGTTTTGCGAGAACATGATGTGATTCTTTAATTAGAAAATTAGTTTTTGATCTCATATATTTTTCACTTACAATCATTTTCTCATATATACCTCACTAGCTCTTGTCTTCCCTCGTTTGCATGGTTTGTTGTGAGGTACTTCGGATCTCGGACCGAACTACGATGCCTTGGAGTGAGCGACAGGTGGTGCGGGTGAGTGCAACCACTTCAATAATATACTTCAAATTAGTTAATTTTTCTTTAAGTCATTATAGCTGCCACTATTAGCAATTTAAAGTATTATTTATCAATTTCAAGTATTCGCTAGTATGATAGCGCAAGTATACATATCAAACAAGTAATATAGGACTCTAATGAAGTCCTAAGTATTGATCCCATAGAGAAGTTTGGAAATCTTGTACTGTTAACTTAAATAAACTCTATCTAAACTGCATAAAACTTAACCAGAAATGAAGATCAAAATTTGTGTTTTTAAATTACATAAATTATATGTGCTACTCTTATCTCTAAACTTAAAGTAAATTCCAGTATCGCTAATATAAGTTTTATGAAGAAGAGTTCAAATTTTAGAAAGTATCATTCCACTTACAGTGAGATTATAATCAATGAATAATTCAATCTGTTATAAATTTAAATATCATATTGTGTCAAATAAGAGAATATTATTCTTTACATTCGTACAATTGCATAAAGAACTTTGGCTAATATAGAGTGAAGTTCCTAAATTCTTAGTTAGGCTGGGAAAATATTAGCTCTAACTCTAGAGTTCCCACTATCTCTATGCTTGATGGCTAACATCTAGCCTTAGGTTCCCAACTTTTCGAACAAATTGAATGTTCTAGTCTGTCACTCTAGAATCACCAATTTACGCCCATCAAAACTTATTTCTCTATTTCTTTGCACTTAACCACATGGACTGCATTCTCATGCAAGAGATCAAATGTAATTCTTACTTAGTTGAGGAAAGCATAGTTTTTTTGGATTATTATGTTTCGCAATAGATTTTAACTTAATAATTAGCCAGATTGATTAAGTAAATGAAGTTCAAAGTTTGAATCATCACAATTATGAAATTAAAGCACTTCTAAACAATTTTAATTCTTCACATGATTATTTCTCATTGTTTCAATTCTTCACATGATTATTTCTCATTGCAGGGAGAAAGACAAAGTAAACTACTCAGATCTCATGAGGAAGATACAACAAAACATGAATTTATATATAAAAACAAGTTTACATAACAATAATAAGTAAAACAAGTAAAATTTCAAATTGCTCATATCTCAAACTCCTCCTTAAGGGAGAAAGACAAAGTAAACTACTCTGATCTCATGAGTACGATACAACAAAACATAAATTTATATATAAAAATAAGTTTACAAAATAAGAATAAGTAAAATAAGTAAAACTTCAAACTGCTTATCTCAAACTCCTCCTTAAGAAAATCGTTTGAAGTTTCTTTGAATCACTTTCTCTCCTTATAATAACACTCAATTCCCTCTTAGAAATGTATTGAAGAAGAAATCTCTCACTTCTCATCTTCTCTTACAATTCTAAGAGATTGTCTCCTCTTTCACTCTTCTTCATATACTCGCCTTCTCGCTTACTTGCTTGTCACAACGATGTACCGACTTTGTATCTAAATCAGAGTTTACATAAATTTATATAAGCAATATAGTGCAGGGCTTTGAAACCCAGCCCACCAGAATGATTTGACAAACAAACTTTATGTCAGGCAACCCAAGGTTTACTATGATCCCATCCACACCAAAGAAATTTGTTGAAAATATGTTCTAAAAACTTTTGAGTACTTTTTTTAATTTTGAGAACCTGCATTACATAAGAAGGGATGTTATAGAGAACACTTTTAAGTAAGGTTAATCTACCACCATAGGAAAGGAAAGAGTTGCTATAGTCAGCAATTCTTAATTTAATCCTGTTGACCACTTCATCTAATTAGGTTTGTTTGCATCTAACTTTGAGTAAATTAACTCTGATATACTTAAGAGGTAGAGTGGTAGAATGATAACCAGTGTAGGAGAGAGCCCAAGTGACTAAGGATGTATGCACATCTTTCCCAAAGTAGATAAGACATTTAGATTTATTGAAATATAGACCAGTAGTATCTTGAAACACAGAGAGGGTGTGCATAAGGGCTTTGATAGAGGGTTTACTGGCATTGGAGAAAAATATAGCATCATTAGAATAGGCTAGATGATTGACCAAAATTTTTTATTTATGCTTAAACTGAAGGTGAGGGTCTTGCATCTGGTTAACAAACCGAGAGAAATAATCAAAAGAAAGAATAAAATTGATAAGGGAGAGAGGATCGCCTTGTCTAATACCACATTGGGAGGAAGAGAAGCCATAAGATCTGCCATTCACAAGGAAACTATAATAATTTCTGACCAGCCATCTACGAATTAAGTTACAGAATGGAACATTGAAACCTCTAGCTCTCAGCATATTAAGAATAAAGTCCCAACTGAAAGGCTTTTTTTATGTTTTGTTAAGGACCATGTTGCCATCCCTATATTTTTTATCCAATTCCTCCACTAATTCCTAGGCCAAAAGAAAATTATCCATAATTTTCATTCCTTTAATAAAAGTTGATTATTGTGCAGATATAATAATACTGATATGTGGTTGAAGCCGAGAGGCAAGCAACTTGCTTCTAACTTTGGATATAACTGAATTGAGTGAAATAGGCCTAAACTTATCCCAACGGCTTTCATCATAAGTTTTAGAAATGAGAACAATCAAAGTAGAAGAGAAGTATTTAAGGAAGTCTTCCCAAAGGAAAAAAAACTTTTGATAGCAAGGCAAACCTCTTTTTTGACATAAGCCTAGCAATTAATATAAAACTTTGAAGTGAAACCATCAGGGTCAGCCACTTTGTTTGGATTTATATTTTTGAAGGCCTTAAGAATTTCCTCCACAAGTGGAATATTAGCAAGTGACAAGATAGCAACATTCTCAATTTTCCTCAACAAGAGGGCCTCATTAATTGAAGACACCTGCAAATTAGTGTCAAATAGACTAGTGAAAAAATTTTCAACACTTTTGCCAATCTCCTCTTCTCCACTGATAGTATCTCCATTCACATTTCTAATTTTCAAAATAGTATTTACAATTCTCCTATGCTTTGTAGAGGCATGACAATATTTAGTGTTGTGGTCACCACAGAAGAAAAGAATATCATGTGTTTTTTGTTGCAAAAAATTCTCCTCAACAGATATTGCCTCAAGAAGAGTAACAAGAGCTTTTGAAACTTCATCCAAAAATAGTACATTAACAATCAATTGAGATTCTAGATCATCAATAATTTTTTGAACCTTCTACACCTTGGTATGCAAATTACAAAAAACCTTCAACTTCCATTTTTTGAGATGAGCAACAACTTTTTTATGGAGTTGCCAAAATATATACCAAGAGGTGCCAGCTCCCTCAAAATTCCACACCCGTTTAATTAAAATAAGGAATTGATCCTAAAAATTCCACATGTTAAAAAACTTAATTTAGTAATGAGCAGGTTTATTGCTAGAAGCAAGAGTGAGTAGGATTGGATTATGATATGAGGAAGCATGACTCAAGTGTTGAACACGAGAGACTACAAAATAGATGATAAAAATATTATTAGCAAAAAAATCTATCAAGACGCTGAGAGAGCAAGCCTCTTCTCCAAGTGTAAGGTGAGCCAGAATAGCCCAAATCAAAAAGGCCTGCATAAGAGATTTTGTGACAAAATAAGCACCACCACCTCTGTGCTTAGTAGGGGTCATAATCATACTGAAATCTCCTCCCACGAACCAATTTTGATCGATTGACTCTCCCATAGTGGCCAACTGATCCCAAACTAAGAATTTATTCTTCAAAAGAGAGCTGACATATACAAAAGTAGCCCAACTTTGATAACCATCCAAAACGAAATTAGTAAGAACATTTTGGCTACCATCCATGATGATAGAAATATTAACAGAACATTGTCAAAAAAATCCATATTTTATTATTAGTGTTGCAAAAATGACTGTAGTGTTTGAAATGTCGTTGGACTTTATCTTTGTGAGTGAAGACAAGAGGCTCTAATATAGAAAAAATGAGAGGCTTGTGGACCCGACAAAGATGCCTTAATCTATTAAGGGAGAGAGGGTCAGCCACTCCCCTAATATTTCAGACTGAAATCTTAAACATGGTGCCACGAGCTAGCCCTCCTAGCAGGTATAGAAAGACTGCCCTCTTGGTCTCCATTTGAAAAGGATGTTGTTTCACGGATAATATTAGCTTCATTTAACTCAAAAGTTCATTTTTCCTCTTACTTTTCTTATTACCTCTCTTTATGCACCATTCATTTTCCAAACATCATTCACTATATATATATATATATATATATATATATATATATATATATATATATATATATATATCCCTCCT
>JXCR01028029.1:0-26331 GCA_002079205.1 Phalaenopsis hybrid cultivar
TTAACTTTTAATAATTAAACACTCTCTAGAATATTTGATTAATTAAAAATTAATTATAACTTAATTATTTTTAATTTTATTTTCATTATTTTCCCCTCTGTTCATTGAGTTCAGTGATATTTTTATTTTATTTTTATGATTTTTCTATACTAAGTTATGCATTTTTTAAGTTCTTTGGGATTTTCTGGATTCATTAATTTGGAATCCCGAATTATCCACTTAAACATGTCGGCGCTAACTCGAACCTCGGAGTTGTCAAATGGCCAATTGGGTGCACTTTCCATGTTGTTGCCATGCTTTCCTATGATTTGGTGTTCTCCTGTCCGCGGTATGGTGATTCGATTTAATCCGCACCATTCATTTCTAATACACGGAAATGGATGAAAAAACGGTTCATCGTCCCCAATGAACTAAGAACTGAGAACTCTCCACGATCAAACCTTAAGATCTCTCTCATTTCTCAACCAAATCACTAGGAGTTTGTCCATATAGCTTCATCTAAGTTAGGCGAAGCTATATATACGAGTCAATGAGCATGTATTGTTCATTTCTTTCAGAAAAGGCCAAACTTGAGGCTAATTTTAGGGATTTTAACCCATACATTGTCCCAAGCAGTGCGGTCTCAATTGTGCTTGACAGAGAGCTTCGCTTTGATGTCACAAACCTCCTCAACTCAGTCCTAGCTATGAGCAAGACCAAATGGTGGCTCGTCCTCTGTCATCAACGAAGATCTGGTGCCCCTGATTGGACGAAACCGAATATGGGAGTATTTGGGGACCATCTCACAAGGAAAAAGTAAAAAACACCCAAGGGACGAGGAAAGAAGAGAAGCCTGAAGGATAATAAAGGAAACTAATAGCATGTAAAGTGAAAAGAAGCAACCCCTTCTCCTATTTGTAAGACAGAAGCGTAAAACAAAGCATCACATAATGATAAGTGACACACTGAACATCATTTCAAAATTTAATAAAATGTTGTTGTACTAAAAATAACATTATTGCATGCTTCGAATGTAGTATTTAATAAAGGGGTCTTCAAAAACCTCGAAGGGGGTCTTCGAAGACCTCGGAGGGGACATGCCCCCTCAACTTCTGGAGAACCGACTCTTTGCCTAACATAATATTATCCACCCAGTCAGCTTCCCAATTGAACCTCACTAGATCTGACAACTCGCGGAGCACCTTCAGCTCACACTGCACCTCAGTCAACCCACCTTAAAGAGTGACTAGCTCCGTCCACAGAGCTGTTGCTTTAGCATCCAGGTGAACAGATAGCACTTGCACAGGATCTGAAGTCGAACCCTCGACAACTCCCTCGAGAGGGTCGACCAATGCCACTAACGATCCGGTTTTGCCTGCCTGCTGCTTCGCTATTCCAGGGGACGGTGTTTCTCCCGCTGGTCTCACTAGTTGGAGATCTATCACGGGCGAGGGGTCAGGCAGTTGATGAACAATTAAGGCCGACAGCAACAGATGCCCAACATCTATGACTTGCGGACTGACTACGATAGCAGGAGCAGATTCCGTGGCATCTTTCGACGTCCCGCCGCCCTGGCGATCCTCTAACTTACCCAATTCATCTATGAATCTTTCTAGGGAAGAGAGAGAGTTTTAAAGGTCTTCTCTTCCTCTTGCTCCTGTAGCAAAGACCGAGGATGGATCGTGACAACCACTCCTTCTAGCTCCTTTCCGCTTGCCTCGGCCCGAAGGATTGGTTGGTCCTAGAAGTTCAAGCCCATACTAGTCTCCAAAACCTCCTGATGAGGCCTCCTTAGCGACTAACTTTCAACGTCATCAAATAAGTTGACTACGTCGACCAAATTAAGCTCGACCTTTGCCTGTTTTTCCTTCGTCTTCCTCTTTGCGGAGGAAGAGATCTGAAACCCCGCCTTTCGCCAGTCTCTGAGGATCCACGGTGATCTGGTTCGAATAGTCAGCCATAATGCTCTTCAGCTGTAAAAAGAGAAATTGATGACAAATGATACAATGCTCAGTTCATGTCCATTTAAGAGAAGTCAAATGCTCAATCAATCCATGAATTTAATGCTAATAATTGTTTAATAAGTTTCCCAGTCCTTATTGTAGTCGTCGTTGTTAAGGAGTAAGAAAACTCGGGGAATAAATATGTATACACCAGAAAATACCGGCATGAATCTCAAATCTACTAGATTGTTCAAATGGCAGTCGAATAATCGAAACACCGATTAATCAACAACTGATCGCACGATTAGGATCAGCTGACACGCTATGACAAATAGTTCGACCAGCGGGTCATGACTGTAGCCTCGACCGCTTGAAGTGCGTATAGGAGCAACCGGCTAAAAAAATTGGCTCACTAACCCGCGACAAGCAATATCTCCATAAGACTGAGCGCCTCGACTGACCGATACACACTTCGGAAGGCATAGTCTCCACTCGTCTAATCGCCTAATTTAGCTAAACTCAGACAAGTTGGCCCAACCAATTACTACTATGTTAACAATTCAAATTGTAATACATATGTGATATAAATTATGTATATTTAATTAGAGCAATAAATCATATTAAAAACGATTTTCATAACTGTTTTCTCCTTCCTCTCACTGTATAAAATATACTTATATAAATAAAGGGAACAAACTCGCTCTCCCATCTGAATTCTCTCAACAACAAATTCTTGACCCGCCCTACTCTCTTCCCTACTCTCTTTTATTCTTCACTCGACTCTTAACTCAGGAGGTGTGTTCGCAAAAGACAATATGAGATCTAACATATATATATATNTTTTTAATTAAAAAATTATTTTAAGGTCTAAAAATAGATATCTTTATTTTTAGACCTTGGAAAAATATTCTAGTGATTCCTAAGTATTTAGGAAATCATTGAGAACATTTTCCTGGGTTTAATATTCTTTATGATTTTTATTATTTTTAATTATTAAAAATAATTAAAAAATTAAATTTTTATTTTAAATATATTTTTANCGAAAGCTTCAGCTACCAAGTTGAACCCTGCAAATTGATAGTGTTACCGAGAAATCTTCACCTAAATCCAATTCAAGTTCAAATTTGACATATTAAAGTCATCCANAAGATTTTCAAACACAATCTTATTTCAAACAAAATAAATTTCAAGCGAACCGAACATGAATACAAGTTCTGTTCGTTCGTGTTTGGTTCGTTTACACCCCTAGTTAGGTTTTAGGCAATTTTGTAAAGCATATTCCAAGGCTTAGTGCTTTTTTGAGATCAATTCTATTTTTTATAATTTATATTTTTGTTTTTTCCTTTATTTTTAAAAACATTTATTTAATGTGTTTTTAATATATTTTATTTTTAAAAACAATTCAACATATTTTTTGAAAATATTCAAAATAGTTTTTTTTTTTTGAGTATTTTGAATGTTTTGAAAAATAATCTTATTCTAATTAAACATGCTAAACATATGTTATTTTAAATCAAAATATAAATAAAATAAAATAATAATAATAAATTATAAATAAAAAATAAAAGTGACTTATTCTCAGGCATTACTATATTTATATATCTTGCGTTAAAAATGGATTTTTTAAGTCGATTGATTGTGGACTCAAGAGCTTTATTTAAAGATTATATAATTTGAACTGCTGATGTCAAAATGACAGGTAACTGATATTAAGACAGTTAATGGTAACTAGTTCTTTAATTATTAACATAATTATCTTAGTTCTTAAATACATTATTATGCATCATGAGCTAATAATGAATTTAACAAAAATGAAAACATAAGTGAAATAAAAAAATGCAGAGGAAAGAAAGAATGTGATAAGGGGTCAAAACGTTTCGAAGAGCTTGTTTTTTATTTGCTCGTTAAGTTAACAAGTCGGACATGAATAATTTTTTTGTGCTGTTTAAAAGAACCGAACACAAACAAAGATTGCTTTGGCTCTAAATAATTAAATTATTATTATTATTATATGTAATTGATGAGTAATGTTTTTAAGAAAATTAATTGATTATAAAGCTATATAGATTTATAATCAAATAAAATTATTAATTAAAGAAATAGAGTAACAATATATTAAATTATATTTAAATAGTTTAATATAAATAATAAGATTTAAATCTCGTCCAAATTTCTAATATCCCGCGGTTGTGTGACTAGAGTTGTCAAAATGACTTTTTATTTGTGAACAATTTTTTTTTTTAACTCGCAAAGAAAATGAGTAGAACACAAACATTTTTTTTTTATTTGAAATATAAACGAGGTGAACAAAAAGAGTGATATGTTTTAATGAGCTGAATATTTACACCCCTAAATGTGTTGATATTTTTCTAACATTGGAGAATTCTTAATAACTTCATTTGTATCTAATATTTTTAGTGGCATGTTTCAAAAAAATGGCAAAATATAGTCGCACTCATGTCAATCAGGCATGTTGAATTCCCATGACATCATTACAAACAAAAATTTTTTTTTGTTATGTTTCATAGTTATAATTTTCAAATATTTATCTTTTATTCTCTTATAATAAATGATATAAATTAACGAGTTCATAATAAAAACATTGATAAGTTAAAGTTAGATCTCCAATTTAATTTTTCCTTAGTAGTGAATTCCATTTACAGGTTCAGTCTTATCAGATTTGTACACCTTAAATACATTATCATGAATCTCAAGGAGATCTTAGATTGAAAAGTAAGCATGGTCAAAGTAGTCATCAAAAGTCAAATGTCACATTTAACATGCGCCCACGTGATCCAATGCCTAGCCAATGCCCCCCTAAAAGTGTACAAAATCTACCAAACTACAGCCTCTTAGGATAAAGGTCAGCACATACCAAACCAACGAGAGGGATCTACCAGACTCGTCAAAATAACACTACACATCATCTTATAAAAAACCTCAAGGTCTGTTAAG
Source organism: Phalaenopsis hybrid cultivar (assembly GCA_002079205.1). Taxonomy (NCBI): domain Eukaryota; kingdom Viridiplantae; phylum Streptophyta; class Magnoliopsida; order Asparagales; family Orchidaceae; genus Phalaenopsis; species Phalaenopsis hybrid cultivar. The sequence continues at coordinate 4,878 of JXCR01028029.1, forward strand.
ATTATTTAAGTGCCCAAAACAATGCCAACACATATCTTCTCAGTGGACTTTCTGTTAAAGGGCTGAGACTACTTGTCAGATTATTGTAACGTGTCATCCACCCGACATCCTAATCTCATATTGGCAAAAGAAACCTCACTTAAGGGGTCGATAACTGATACTCAAATCAAAAGAGCCAGCCAAACAAAATTTAGCGGCCGAGGGACCTCTGGCGACCGACTGATTTTGCCTAGTTGATCGAAGACCCTCAGCCAGGTTGATCGGAGTCCTCATCCAGGTTGACCGGAGTCCTCAGCCAGGCCGACTAAGGGCCCTCTGCCAGACCAACCCAACGCTCTTCGCAGAACGACCGTCTGCCCTAACTTAGCTAAATTGATTAGCTATTTCTGTTTGACCCAAGAACCACCAGTCATAAACGAGCAAGTGATGGGGTAACTTATACAGTTATACTGCTTATTTATTTATTTATGCATTTATTTTTAACCAATACCCTATGGTATTCACATTTAAATAAGGGTACACAAATAATTGTACAATTTATATCTCCCGAGCCTATAAATAGGGGGTAATTTCTACGGTCAAGGGCTAATATATTGTTCTGGCTAATCTACTCTTATGTCTTCTCCCTCTCTCCCTCTCTCCCTCTCTCTCACTCCCTCTCACATTCAACGCTCTATTAATTGGGTGTGCTTTACAGGACAATCTTAAATTGAACATGACTAAATAAATATCATCATCGAATCAAAACATATGTATGAAAAGTTATATTTCACTTTGAAAGAGTATCTGCGATGTTATTGATGAGCTGTTAAAAATTTGATTGTTATATAAATAAATGTTAATTTTATGTATAAAATATGTAAATAAATGAATTTGTGTGATATGTATGTTGATGCTTGCATTCCCTCATTTAGTTCTCTATTGATCATTCCACCGTGTATCTATTTCTCTTACCGTCTAAGTGCAGGCTTTATTGTACGTCCTAAAATTTGAAATTTCTAGGAGCCGTCTGATTCCCTGCATCAATAGCATAAAATAAATTAAACGTAGCATTTCTCAAAATGTTAACTTTATGTATAACATATGTAAATAAATGAATTTGTGTGATATGTATGTTGATGCTTGCATTCCCTCATTTAGTTCTCTATTGATCATTCCACCGTGTATCTATTTCTCTTACCGTCTAAGTGCAGGCTTTATTGTACGTCCTAAAATTTGAAATTTCTAGGAGCCGTCTGATTCCCTGCATCAGTAGCATAAAATAAATTAAACGTAGCATTTCTCAAAATGTTAACTTTATGTATAAAATATGTAAATAAATGAATTTGTGTGATATGTATGTTGATGTTTGCATTCCCTCATTTAGTTCTTTATTGATCATTCCACCGCATATCTATTTCTGTTATCGTCTAAGTTGTGAAAAACAACGGCAATAAAGCAAAAAATCGGAACGAGAAAAATTTGCAAAACAGAAAACATTGCGGAAACACACATATTTATGTGGTTCGACAAATTGCCTACGTCCACGGAGCTGCAGAGAATATTATTATTTCGAGGATTTACATTGTCGATCACCTCGATGATTACAGGAAACTCTCTTCCTCTCTCTCTCCTCTCCTCACCTCTCTTTCCTCTTCTCTTCTTCTCTCTCTCTTTCTCTAACCGAGAGCTGCAGAAAGAAATCACAGAAAAAGGGGAGAAAAACCTATCATCCTTCACGTAAAGCAACGTAGAAGCAAATTGCAATGGAGCAGGTGAGCTATTTTTTCAATTTCAGTCGTTACCCTTTTTAATTTTTTCTAATTCCAAGCCCATTAAGGAAAGCCAAGTATTTCTAGAAATCCAAGGAGAAGGCATGAATAGTTCACAAAAAAGGCGACAAACAAATTTAGAAGCAAATAATTATAATAGCATTTATTTAAAGGTTTAATTAAATGAATTCCAATTAACCAGTGGACTAGGCTTGACCTACTCAACAATTCTCCCACTTGGAGACTAGGACACTGACTGTATCACCCACTGGTTGCATCATTCGCTAGCTGTATCGACCCTTTCCTCAAGCGTGATATTTTCTACCTCTGCAACTTAAAGCCCCAGTTTTCATGCCAGAAGACCAGCTAAAGCCGAGCACAACTTCAGCTTCTCAAGAGTAACACCCTTAGTCGACATATCAGCGTCAACAGTCTTGTATCTCCAAGTTTTTTCCCGGGTTACTCATATATCTGTTTGCAACTCCCACTGCATGGGCAATATCATGCCTTAGTTGAATGCCTTTTTCAACAAGCGCAGCCTTGTACCTCTTATTGCCATCAAGCGGAGTCTTCACTCGGTACACCCACTTGTTATGCAATTTCTTATTCTCTAGTGAAATTTTCGTCAGCTCCCACTTGCTCGAAATTTCATCTTGCAAGATTTCTTCATAGCTCTGTGGTTCTCCACAATCTGTCCGTACAAGATTCAGTTTTCTCACATTTGGAACTCTGCCACCTTTCAGGATACTGATTTTCTTCTGTTTCCCCATAATGCACCTCTGACTCATGTTTCCACGCCTGAGTAAACATGCAGTCATGTAGCGTGTCAGTTTTCTTACCCCAAGCCAATATTAATGCTCCTTTAGTAACCTTCCAGGTACTATCTGAGAATACTATTGAATGACCACCCTCATTTAGTTGCACAACAAAAATGAGGTTTTTCTTCAATTCAGGAATGTGCCTGACTTTTTGTAAAGTCCATTTGCTCTTATTAGGGAGTGCAATATCAACGTCTCACATCCCTACCACGTTAAGAGATTTTCTATCAGCTAGATATACCTTCCCAAATTTGTCTGCAACATAGTTTCACATTAACTCCTGGTAAAAGATGTATGGAAGGAAGCCCCTGAATCCAGTATCTAGTTATCAAAAGAACTGTGAACTGCCAACGATAACACATCATGTATCTCTTCAGCTACAGCATTAACACCATCATTCTTCTTCTTCTTCTTAGGATTCCTGCAGTTCCTTTTTATGTGGCCAGCCTTGCCTCAATTCCAGCAGATTGTCTACTGAACAAACTTTGATTTTAATATTTCTCTGTTTCAGTTATTGTCCTTTGATCTTTCTCTGGAATCAACAATCAGTGTCGAACTCGAACCCGAGATCTCACCGGAATCTTTTCTGCGCACCTCCTCGACCAAGATCAAATCATGAATATCATCATATTTCAATTTGAATTTATCTGCAAAACTGTTAATTGTCATCCTCATGGCTTCCCAACTAATTGACAATGAAACCAACAAAATCAGTGCACGTATTTCATCATCAAAATCAATTTCAAAAGACGAAAATTAATTTGTGATAGTATTGAAATCATTCAGGTGTATAACAACAGACACACCTTCCGCCATCTTCAAGTTGAGTAACTTTTTCATTAAGTGTACCTTGTTATTCGCCGATGGCTTTTCATACATACCTGATAAAGTCGTCATGAGAGTTGCAGTAGTCCTCTCTTTTATGACGTTATGGGCAACGGATCTTGACAGAGTTAGTCATATAACCCCCAGAACCTGTCGATCTAGTAGATTCTATTCCGCCTCGTTCATCTTCTCCAGCTTCTTTCCCAGCAACGACATGTGAAGTTTCTTCTCATAAAGGTAGTCTTCTATCTGCATCATCCAGTAACTAAAATTTGTGTCATTGAACTCCTCGATCCTCGATGCCATCACTTTGTCTGCGCCCATCGTTCTTTCTTAGATTTGAACCAAAGCTCTGATACCAATTGATGTGAAAAACGACGGTAATAAAGCCGAAATCCGGAACGAGAAAAATTTGCAAAATAGAGAACACAGCGGAAACACATAGATTTAGGTGGTTCGACAAATTGCTTACATCCACGGAGCTGTAGAGGGTTTTATTATTTCGAGAATTTACATCATGGATCACCTCGATGATTATAGGAAACTCTCTTCCTCTCTCTCTCCTCTCCTCACCTCTCCTTCCTCTCCTCTTCTTCTTCTCTCTCTCTCTCTAACCGAGAGCTACAGGAAGAAATCACAAAAAAAGGGGAGAAAAACCTATCATCCTTCACGTAAAGAAATGTAGAAGGGGATTGCAATGGAGAAGGTGAGCAATTTTTTCAATTCCAGTCGTTGCCCTTTTTAATTCTTTCCAATTCCAAGCCCATTAAGGAAAGCCAAGTATTTCTAGAAATCTAAGGAGAAGGCGTGAATAGTTCACAAAAAAGGCGACAAACAAATTTAGAAGCAAATAATTATAAAAGCATTTGATTAAATGTTTAATTAAATGACTTCCAATTAACCAGTGGACTAGACTTCACCTCTCAACAATTCTCTCACTTGGAGACTATGACACTGACTGTATCTTCCATTGGTTGCATTATTCGCTGGTTGTACCGACCTTTTCCTCAAACGTGATATCTTCCACATCTGCAACTCAAAGCCTCAATCTTCATGCCAGAAGACCAGCTGAAGTCGAGCACAACTTCAGCTTCTCAAGAGTAGCACCCTTAGTCGACATATCGACGTCAACATAGTCTTGTACCTCCAAGCTTTTTCCCCGATTACTCATATATCTGTTTGCAACTCCCACTGCATGGGTAATATCATTCCTTAACTGAAAGCCTTTTTCAATAAGTCCAGTCTTGTACCTTTTACTGCCATCAAACGCAGTCTTTACCCGGTACACCACTTGTTATGCAATTCCTTCTTCTCTAGTGGAAGTTCTGTCAGCTCTCACTTGCTCGAAATTTCATCTTGTAAGATTTCTTCATAGCTCTATGGTTCTCTACAATTTGTCCGTACAAGATTCAATTTTCCCGCCTTTAGCGCTCTGCTACCTTTCAGGAAATTGATTTTCTTCTACTTACTCATAATGCACCTCTGACTCATGTTTCCAGGCCTGAGTAAACATGCAGTCATATATAGTGTGTTATTTTTCTTACCCCGAGCCAATATTAATGCTCATTTAGTAACCTTCCAAGTACTATATGAGAATACTACTGAATGACCACCCTCATTAAGTTGCCCAACAGAAATGAGGTTTTTCTTCAATTCAGGAACATGTCTGACTTTTTGTAAAGTCCATTTGCTCTTCTTAGGGAGTGCAATATCAACGTCTCCCATCCCCACCACGTCCAGAGTTTTTCCATCAGCCAGATATACCTTCCCAAATTTTTCTACAACATAGTTCCGCATTAACTCCCGGTGGGAAGATGTATGAAAGGAAGCCCCTGAATCCAGTATCCAGTTATCAACAGAACTATGAACTGCCAACAATAACACATCATGTATTTCTTCAGCTACAACATTAGCACCATCATTATTATTATTATTATTCTTCTTAGGATTCCTGCAGTTCTTTTTTATATGGTCAGCCTTGTCACAATTCCAGAAGATTGCCTGCTGACCAGACTTTGATTTTAATCTTCCTCTGCTTGAGTTCCTGTCATTTGATCTCCCTCCGGAATCAACAATCAGTGCCGAACTCGAACCCGAGATCTCGTCATAATCTTTTCTGCGCACCTTCTCAACCAAGATCAAATCACGAATATCATCATATTTCAGTTTGGATTTACATGCAGAATTGTTAATTATCATCCTCATGGCTTCCCAGCTATTTGGCAATGAAGCCAACAATATCAGCGCACTTATTTCATCATCAAAATCAATTTCAACAGACGATAATTGATTTGTGTTAGTATTGAAATCATTCAGGTGTACAACAATAGACACACCTTCTGCCATCTTCAGGTTGAATAACATTTCATCAGGTGCACCTTGTTATTCGCCGATGACTTTTTATACATACCTGATAAAGCCGTCATGAGATCTGCAGTAGTCATCTCTTTTATGACGTTATGGGCAACAGATCTTGACAGGGTTAGTATAACCCCCAGAACCTGTCGATTCAACAAATTTCATTCCGCCTCGTCCATCTTTTCTGGTATCTTTCCCTGCAACGACAGATGAAGTTTCTTCCCATAGAGGCAGTCCTCTATTTGATCCTCTAGTAACTAAAATCTGTGTCGTTGAACTCCTCGATCCTCAATGTCATCACTTCGTCTCTGCCCATCGTTCTTTCTTAGATCTGAACCAAAGCTCTGATACTAGTTGTTGTGAAAAACGATTGCAATAAAGCAAAAAATTGAAACGAGAAATATTCGCAAAACAGAGAGCACAGCGGAAACACACAGATCTACGTGGTTCAACAAATTGCTTACGTCCATGGAGCTGCAGAGGATTTTATTCTTTCGAGAATTTACATCGTCGATCACCTCGATGATTATAGGAAACTCTCTTCCTTTCTCTCTCCTCTCCTCACCTCTCCTTCCTCTCCTCTTCTTCTCTCTCTCTCTCTAACCGAGAGCTACAGGAAGAAATCACAGAAAGAGGGGAGAAAAACCTATCATCCTTCACGTAAAGCAACGTAGAAGGGGAGTGCAATGGAGCAGGTGAGCTATTTTTTCAATTCCAGTTGTTTCCCTTTTTAATTCTTTCCGATTCCAAGCCCGTTAAGGAAAGCCAAGTATTTCTGGAAATCAAAGGAGAAGGCGCGAATAGTTCACAAAAAAGGCGGCAAACAAATTTAGAAGCAAATTATTATAATAGCATTTAATTAAAGGTTTAAATAAATGACTTCCAATCAACCATTGGACTAGGCTTCACATACTCAACAAAATTTATCTATACAATATGTAAATAAATGAATTTGTGTGATGTGTATGTTGATGTTTGCATTCCCTCATTTAGTTTTCGATTGATCATTCCACCGCATATCTATTTATCTTAGCTTCTAAGTGTAGGCTTTATAGTACGTCCTAAAATTTGAAATTTCTAGGAGCCGCTTAATTCCCTGCATCGCAGTATAAAGTGAATTAAACGTAGCATTTCTCAAAATTTGGATCCTTTGTTTAATGGTAATGGAATGTGTAAAATTTTGATGAATTTGAACTTGTGTTATATATTTAAATTCGTGTATTATGATTCGTCAGATTTGAGCAAATTTTAAATATATTATAAACTGTAGCATGTTTGTTGTCGCTGCCACCATCATCGATCCCTGTCGACTCTGTTGAGAAATTAGGGCAAAGAAAAATAGGAATCGACACAAATCCAGAAGAACACACAGAGATTTAACGAGGTTCGGCAAAAATGCCTACNTTTATTAAAGAAACTGAGGAACTAGTGCTGCGTACTGGCAGGTTATTTCATTCGCTTCCGCTGGTTCAATATTTTTTCAAAGTACATCAGGCTCTTAGATTTTTGTTTGGCTTAGCATCACTCGCTTTCACTATAAATACTATTTCTGTATGTGGATTCATTTAAAATGAATTTTATTCATGCTTGTGATGGTTTTTAGTACAAGCTTCATTTACATATCAATCAGGTCATTTGGTGTGTTAAAATTTGTTATGACTCTATCAAGATTTGGGTGGGTAGTGGAGTTAACAACTAGTAAAACCCTCATTGATGGTGAAAAAAAAATTAATCCGTAGATCAGTGTAAACACACGGGAAGATACATTTAATGGGGTTAACTTTGAGATTTCTAGGGTGATAGGCAGAAACACTTTCATAGTTAAACCTAATTTCTTTATGCATTTGGGAAATGGTAAATAAAATAAATGCTTCTATTTGTCATAAAATTCCAATATCATTTCTAAGTGTTTTACTCCTAAACATNAAAAGTACATCAGGCTCTTAGATTTTTGTTTGGCTTAGCATCACACGCTTTCACTATAAATATTAGTTCTGTATGTGGATTCATTTAAAATGAATTTTATTCATGCTTGTGATGGTTTTTACTACAAGCTTCATTTACATATCAATCTGGTCATTTGGTGTGTTAAAATTTATTATGACTCTATCAAGATTTGGGTGGGTGGTGGAGTTAACAACTAGTAAAACCCTCATTGATGGTGAAAAAAAACTAATCCGTAGATCAGTGTAAACACACGGGAAGATACATTTAATGGGGGTAACTTTGAGATTTCTAGGGTGGTAGGCAGAAACACTTTCATAGTTAAACCTAATTTCTTTATGCACTTGGAAAATGGTAAATAAAATAAATGCTTCTATTTGTCATAAAATTCTAATATCATTTCTAAGTGTTTTACTCCTAAACATATTACTAATTTCATTGCAAGGGGAGGGTATTTTTAATTGCTTGAACTCTATTATTTTATTTGACTATAGTGAAATTAGCTTTATAGTAAATTTATAGGATTAGTGATAATTTGATAGAATTTACTAGCTCACTTTAAATCGAACTTATTTCCAAGCTAAGTCTATTTTTATTCAGTTAAAACTTTTCTTAAGTTTTTACAATTAACAACCTTCTTTGTGGGATCGATACTTTGGACTAAAGAAAGTCTTATATTACTTGAACTATACGTGCACTTGCGTAAAACAACTAGGTACTCTATATATTGCTCCCTGGATGAATAGTATATCCGGGTAGATGTGCTTCCTCCAAAATTTCCTTCCTCAAATCATCAACATCTGGAACATAAACCTTTATACCTCAATAAACCATCATGATCAATCATATATCTCTCCAAATTGCTTGCTTGAACTTGCTCTAGAACTTTCTAAATATTGCCATCTCTGGCTACAGAATCTCCAATTTTGCCCTTTGGAGTTGGCTGCACTGTCAACTGATATAACCGAGTCATATTATCATCACCATAATCAACTATAGTCAGCCTCAACCTCTTCAGATCTTTAATTAACTGCTCTAGCTACGTAAATAAATAATTCAATTTACCAAAAGTTTCTATACTCAGTGCATCAACAACAATATTTTCCTTGAATGATATTGATATCCAAATCATAATCTTTAATAAATTTCAGTCATCTCCTCTGCCTCAGATTCAGTTCTTTCTGAGTAAAAATATATTTAAAACTCTGGTGGTTAGTGAAAACTTCACATCTAACCTCATAAAGATAATGCCTCCATATCTTGAGTTCAAAAACACCTGCATCAAGCTCCAAGTCATGTGTAGAATAGTTTCTTTCATGATTCTTCAATTGTCGTGATGCATATGCAATGACCTTATCATATTCCATAAGTACAGAACTTAAGCCCTTCAAAGATGCATCGCTGAAAATCTAAAACCAATCAGAACTGGAAGGAATGGCTAAAACTGGAGTAGACATGGAGCAAGTTTTCAGCTTTTGAAAGGCCTCCGAACAATGATCAGACCATTCAAACTTCACCGCCTTCTGAGTTAACTTTGATAGTGGCATAGCAATTTGTGAAAACCTCTCAACAAATCTCTTGTAATAACCAGCTAGACCTAGAAAACTCCCGACCTCAGTAACAGTAGTAGGTGTTGGCCTATCTGTAATTGCTTTCACCTTATTTTGATTCACAAATATGTCGTCTGCACTGATAATGTGCCCAAAAAAAGCCATACTTTTCAGTCAAAATTCACATTTAGAAAATTTGACATAAAATGTATTCTCCTTCAAAATCAACAGGGCAGCATACAAATGGCATGTATGACTACTTCATCTCTTGAATACACCAGAATATCATCTATAAAGACAATCAAAAAGGAATTTAGAAATCGTCTAACATTTGTCAGTCCAAACGACATCATGAATTCATAATGTCATATTTGGTCCTAAAAGCAGTCTTCATCGTCTTCTTCTTTATTCTTCAACTGGTGATTGCTTAATCTCAAATCAATCTTTGAAAATGCAGAAACTCCTTCCAACTAATCAAACAAGTCATCAATCCTCGACAGTGGATATTTATTTTTAACTGTAAGCTTATTTAACTCCCTGTAATCAATATACATCATGAAGCTCCATCATTCTTTTTCACAAAAAATATTGGGGCTCATCAAGATGATGTGTTAGGCCTGATGAATCCCTTATCGAGTAACTTCTGCAGTTGGTTCTTCAGCTCCTGCAACTCCTTAACTGTCATGCTGTAAGGTGCCTTGGATACATGCTCAAAACTTAGTAAGAGTTCAATACTAAAATCAATCTTCCGGACTGGTGATAACACTGATAAATCATCCAGACACACCTCTGGATATTCTCTTAACATAGGAATATCACCCAAAGACTTCACTTCTTTAGAAGTATCTGCTACCAGAGCAAGAAAACCCTAACTTACATGATTCAACAATTTGCAAGCTTTCATGCGGTAATTATCATAAATGTTAGTCCTCTGTCACCAGAAAATTTAGTTTATGCTTCCCTAGGTACACTTATTTTAACAATCTTCTTGTTGCAATCAATAGTGACAAAGTTTTCAGAAATCCAATTAATGCCTAAAATCATATTGAATTCCACCAAGGATAACATAATAAGTTGAGCATTAAAACTCTTTCTGTCAATCTTAAACTCCACCTCACATGATTTATTAGCTTCTAGGAAAGCGTCATTTGACATTCGAACTGACAGTATCACAACTATTGAAATAACATTCAATTGCATTACTCTAGCCAATTCATCAGTTATAAATGAATATAATGCTGCCAAATCAAATAATATTCATATCGATCTACTTTGAAGATATATAATACCTATCATTAAAATCATCTCATTAAATATTTAGAGTTCGCTTATTAATATATATAAATCCTTGTTTTATGTATGAAATGACATGAATCCTTTGATACTTAAAGTGCATTGATTTGAAATTATTAAAAAAAAAATAAATCTGTGATGACATCAATGGAGTCCTTAGATTTCTATTGTGATAATGCATATACTCAAGGCTGAACATTCTGCTGAGTCTGACCTGCATTTGGCACTGACCCTGAAGATTCAGTTGCTCTTGGTCTACCGTAGCTCCTCTGAGGTGGTGCAACACTGCCTCTGGAATCTGTTGGAGCCCTCTGATCCAATTTAGGACAATTTTTTGTCATATGTCCTGATTGATGGCACCAAAAACAAGTATTCGATCCGGATAGACACTTACCCTTGTGAGACCTTCCACATTTGTCACACTTCTTCACTTCAAGCTGGATGTCGATTCTGCTGGATCTTGCCTTCTTAGCACTTGTGCTACCTGACATAAAGGAATGCCTGCTTTGAGAGCATTGAGGAAACGTGGATCCTTCTGAATTTCTTCTCTTATGATGTCCCTCCTCCTCTGAGTAGCCTCCAAATCCAACTCAATCCTCTTACTTCTCTCCACTGGAATAGATTAATCATCGATTCCAAGAGGAATCAAAGGCTGTCTAATCACATCTCTGAGCCCAAATAAAAATTAATGACACTTCTCCTCTGCATTAGAAATCAACTGAAGTGCATACCTTGAGAGCGTGGTGAAATCAGTTTCATAATGCATAATCGAGTGATCACCCTATACTAATATGATAAACTTATCCTGCATTTGACTCTCGGCCGATAGTGGTACGAATCAGTCTCTAAAGGTGCTAATGAACTCGCCCCACTAAATCACGTGACTGGTTTTACTACCAAATTTCTCCTGCAACTATCCACGCCACCATTTCTCTGCTTATCCCTCTAATGCAAATGTGACCAGTGTAATCATCATCTTTGGAGGACAAGACAAACCATCTAAGTTCTTCTTAACTCTCAGCAACCCGTTTTTAGCATCTACTAAACCTCCTCCAAAAAAGAAAGGTGGTCTCATATCCTGAAATAATTTTAGGTACTTATCCATCTGACCTCCTCCACTGAAACTAGACTGAGTGTGAGAGCTTTTAATCAACTGTGTTACTGCAGTCATCATCTCAGTAAATATATCAGTATTCACTGTAATCTACGAGACCTCATCAACTTCTAGAATATCATCTCTAGCTTCATCCCTCGAATTTTCTATATCTTTAAAAAAGCTAAAGAAAAATTATAACTAGATACAATTTATTTAATTCCTCATCAATATTACTTATGAATTTGAGTGATCATTCTAATGACTCTTTTAAATCATGATCAAACCTATTTGCTTTGATACCACTTTTATCATGACCCAGCCCGGTGCTTAAATTAACAAGGTGGGTACAACGGCCGAACAACATTAAAATCTAACTATGCACATTTTGAAAACTTTCAATACATATAAAAGAGTCACTAATCCACAAAATATAATAAAATCTAAAACATCCAAAAACAATAACATCCACTCAAGCCAGTACTAAACATCATATTAATATCTGAAAGAAATAGTAAGGAGAAACTATCATCATAAAAAATATTTAGCAACAATGATCCTTCTCTAGTAAAAACAAGTCTCTTCTATTAGACTTGTCAACCTAAAATTTTTCTTTTACTGAAAGAAAGTATAATTTGGTTAATAATTATAAGTTAGTATGCATTAAATTTTATGTTATGCTATGCTATGCATCAATGACCATTAAAAAATACATTTAATTTCATTAAAATTTTAAATTTATCTCTTCTCATTCCACTTTTGGTATTTACCGTTTTTGACTTTTTTAGAAGTTATAACAGGATTACCGTCGTATCTGACGGTATCCTAAAAAATGTGACCAAATGCACCATTAAAAATATGTCCGAAGAAACCCTCAAAATTGTATTTGAAGGTGCTCTTAAATTAAATCCAAAGTTGTACCTTTACCATTTTCTTTAACGTACACGGGTACATTGTATCCTCTGACAGTATTGTGTAATCCTGTATGACTTAAACATTTACCAAAATGAAAGGAAATAAATGAGAAAAGGGAAAATGAATGTTTAATATCTTTAAAATGAGGTAATTTAAAGGAAATGAAATAAACTGTAAATGTTTAAGTCGTACAGAATTACCCTCAGATGATACTGGCAGAGGGGATGTAATATACATGCAGGTTAGAAGAAATAATAAAGGTCTGCCTTCAGCTGCAATTTGAGGGTATCTTCAGGTACAATTTTGAGGGTATCTTTATACATAATTTTGAGGGTGCCTTTGAACACTTCTTTTATGGTGCTTTCGAGCACATTTTTTTAGGATATTTTCGGATATGAGAGTAATTCTATTATAACTTGTCAAAATATTAAAAACGGTAAATACTTAAAGTGAAATGGGAATGGATAAATTTAATGTTTTAATGAAATTAACTGTATTTTCTATTGGTCATTCATGCATAGTATAACATAAAATTTAATGCATATTATATTATAATTACTCACTAAATTATACTTACAGTTGCAATTAATGGTTTCTTTCGGGAAAAAAAGTTTTAGGTTTATATGTCTGATATGAGAGATTTGTTTATTGGAGGAGGATCGCTGCCGCTAGGTATTTTTTATGGTGATAGTTTCTCCTGATCTTTTTTTTTTCAGATATTGATACACTGTTTTGTACTGGCTTGAGTGGATATTATTGTTTCTGGTTATTTTAGATTTTATAACACTTTGTGGATTAATGAATCTCTTACATGTATTAGAAATTTTCAAATTGTGAATAGTTAGATGTTAAAATCGTTTGACTTCTTTACCCGTCTTAGTTAATTCTAAGCATCGGGTCGAGTCGTGATGCTGTTAATGCTCTTCTTAATGCCTGCAAAATGCTAGCTCGAGCCACCATAATCTCGTACTTTGCAGGAGTGCCCATTACATCAGAGTTACTATCTTCTAGGATAACTACTGTTACCTTTGGTGGAATCTCTATCTTGGGGTCAACTGAAATCGGTGGAGTCTCTTTTTCGTTGGCTGAAAATTGAGAATCCTCTGAAATCTGCATCTTCTTTCAGATCATTGTTTATTTGTTCAACTGGAAGCTGTTCGTTATGCTTTGTGTCCTCACCATCTTCAGTTTTTACATTGTCATCACTCAATTTNGAACTTTTCTTAAGTTTTTACAATTAACAACCTTCTTTGCGGGATCGATACTTTGGACTAAAGAAAGTCTTATATTACTTGAACTATGCGTGCACTTGCGTAAAACAACTAGGTACTCTATATATTGCTCCCTGGATGAATAGTATATCCGGGTAGATGTGCTTCCTCCAAAATTTCCTTCCTCAAATCATCAACATCTGGAACATAAACCTTTATACCTCAATAAACCATCATGATCAATCATATATCTCTCCAAGTTGCCTGCTTGAACTTGCTCTAGAACTTTCTAAATATTGCCATCTCTGGCTACATAATCTCCAATTTTGCCCTTTGGAGTTGGCTGCACTGTCAACTGATGTAACTGAGTCATATTATCATCACCATAATCAACTATAGTCAGCCTCAGCGTCTTCAGATCTTTAATTAACTGCTCTAGCTACGTAAATAAATAATTCAATTTACCAAAAGTTTCTATACTCAGTGCATCAACAACAATATTTTCCTTGAATGATATTGATATCCAAATCATAATCTTTAATAAATTTCAGTCATCTCCTCTGCCTCAGATTCAGTTCTTTCTGAGTAAAAATATATTTAAAACTCTGGTGGTTAGTGAAAACTTCACATCTAACCTCATAAAGATAATGCCTCCATATCTTGAGTTCAAAAACACCTGCATCAAGCTCCAAGTCATCACTCTTCAACTGGAAGCTGTTCGTTATGCTTTGTGTCCTCACCATCTTCAGTTTTTACATTGTCATCACTCAATTTTTCAAGAACGCTCTGCTTCGTGAAATAGGTCACTCATTGGTTGTGCAGTCTGATTCAACATGCCCAAATTCGTAGCACTTGCAACACTTCTTGGCTGGATTGGTTTAGGGATGCTGATTAGTTTCACCTGTTCTCCCCTCTGACTCAGCTTTTCCTTTGATGGTGTTAGCTTGGATATTCTCCTGGGTGTAATCTGGCTGTAAGACCATGAGATTGGGCGTTGCATAAGACATGGTGGTCGCCCGACGATGTGGTCTCTACACTTCTGAAGCTAGAGTCTGAATCTTCTGTCTATAGTAAGCTGGTAGGAACTGACATTGGATCTCATGCTTCATCTTCAGATTCTCCCATTCTCCATATGCTGGCTCTTCTCTCGACCTCATTTGATATTGAATTCTAGGGTGTCGTGGCCAGTCTTCTGCATCAGTAAAGTCCTTATGGAAGGGATACAAATCCTCTTCTCTTGCTTCCCTTCGATTATCTAGATCCCGGTTGAGGGTAATTTCCCCCCGTGTTCCATCCTTAATATCTGCAAGCTTCCACTGAAGTCTGCAGATCTCTCACTGTATCTCCTCTTAGGTAGGCTCAGATATGTATATCCTTGGTGGTGTGGCTAGGGTCGGGAAGTGAATGAGGGTGCACGAGACTTATTGATGATTTTGAAAATGAACCATGGGAAATTAAGGTTAGTCAAAATTTGGCTAGGATTTGGGAATAGGAAAGAAAAATTTTGGTGGAAGTGACTTGGGTAGGGGCAGATGCTAGAAAACCCTAGGATAGGACTAGGGTTAGGCTATCTCTGATATCAAATGATATTGAAGTTAACCCAAATCTCATTAGGAAAAGCAAATATTATTATCAGAAGCACACTTGAAAAAGAAAATACAACACACGACACACAACTCGCTTTAGGGCGGATCCCAGGTGATGGTGTTGATCGTTAGGGGGATCAGCGAAGTGATGCTAAGGTAGGGAAAGGGTTTCCAAACTGTGGATGAGGGGTGGCAACAGTTAGGGGCAGCTGGACAACACGGGGCGGCAGTCCAAACAATAAGTTGTTGTTTGGGGCAGTTGGACTGCAGGAAAACAACAAAGGGAAGGCGTTGCATGTTGCTGCAGCGAAGGTGGAGGGCTGGGACAGCGAGGGCAGCGAGGACGAGGGAGTCGAAGGCGCTGGGGGCTGCTGGAACTGCTGAAAACAACAATTAGGATGTTGTTGCGGGCGACTGCAGTGAGGTATGGCGACAAGGAGCGATGTGGAAATATGTGGAAGGGGATAGAAGGAAGATAGTCACCGCCTAGGGAGAGAGATATAGCCAGAGCACCACTCAATCCCTCAGATGTAGTCCTCGAATGAGAAAACAAATGTTAGCGGCTGTTTAGACAGATGTCTGAAATAAAACTCACCAAAACCTAGTTTTAAGACAGCAAACAACATACTTATAATAAGTACTAGTTAGAATAGGAAGGAAATAGAAAAGGTAAAGGACCAAATAGGCATTTGGTAGCATAGACGCAATGCTTTTAGCTGTTATAGTACCGCGACGGTAAACTCCCGCGTGAGAATGCAGCCCTAACAAAAAATTGTTGTATTATTTCTCAATTTTCAAAGCTTATGACAGCCAAAGTGTATATCTTCTTCAGCATCTTATTAAATTGTTTAAGAATATTCATGATATATAGTTTCTTTTAAATAGGATCAAATTCAACAGTTCATAATTCGATTTTAGAAGAGATGTTAATGATTTTTCATATCAATCATAATTGATGTGGTCCTAGCAATGAATGGTTAAATTATTTCTCAATATTGAAAGCTTTGATAAAGGTAAATGTAGTGTTTTAGATGAATTTTAGCTTAGCTCATTCTTAATCATTACCTGAAACCCTTAATGAAATAGATAATGATAACATAATATTCTCGAAGACAATAATATTTGTCTACATTACCTTTAAATCTTGTATAATTTCCAAACATTCCATAGTCTCTTCGTTTACAATTTTTAAATTGATTAAAAATTTATTTTGTATATTCACTGCATGCCCTTTCAATTTTGATTTAGCAAATTCAACTCTTTATGAATTAAATATACTGTAATAATAGAAGAAATTTTATATATTATATCACTCGTTGAATGTTAGAATATAGTTTTCAACCCCATAATAGTTGTATTGAAGTGGTTTAGAATAATGTTTTAATCGACTTTGTATATTTGCTTCATTTTTATTTTGATTGTTGTCTTATTTCTTGTTAGTATGATGAAACAACTTTAACTCTCACTAAATCTGATACATGACCTCTTAGAGTTTAGAGTTCTCTAATGCGTCTATAGGAGGAGATGCACAAAATCATACGTTCAAGCTCAAATTTGTAGTTCACAACTTCTATTTTGGACAATTAATCCTCGCTTCAAAATGAAAACAAGTAATATACAAAATCCATACTCGAATAATAACAGAAAAATTAATGATTTATCCTTCATCTAACAATACCCTTGTTTGGAATCAACGATCATAAAATATTCACGCAATTTAGCTAAAATTTATACCAATCAAAAAGATATGTTGTATTAATCTGTTTGCAATCAATCTTACATGAAAACGAGAACTAATTTTAGTGAATTGAAATAGAGATATGCAAAGAAATCACCAAGTAACAAGTGAAATGTCATGCCAATACACAAAGATAGCTTTCTATAAATTTATAGTTTTCAATCATATCAACACTAGAGAGGGTCATATCAAGCCAACATTCTAATAAAAATGAAGTCATTTTAACTCGAAAGTCAGATATCAACTGAGTTAAATTTAACATCACTCATGAACCCTAATTTATAATGTTAAAACCCTCTAATTTACGATCAAAGTCAGCAATTACTGGAATCCAATAATGACTACAACTCTCCTTGCCTATAAAGATGGAAATTTGTCACAAGAGATCTCACGTAGAATCCGGATAACGATAGTAAAATATTAATTGCTCATAGGTGGAAGAACAGCAATATATCCAGGTGGAAGACCCTCTAATAGAAACGATAGTGTACATTGATACAAAGAAATCGCAAAAAATAGAGCCAGTGGACAATACAGGAAGATGAACTGTGGCAGGAAAAGAGTTGAGGAAATCCTAGCAAAATAATAGTAGTAATAATAATAAATAAAAAACAAAAGACATTGAAATCCATGAAGTTCGGGTATTCAAAATAGTTCAAACTAGATATAGTATAAATCATTTAAATTGCTTTACGAGTGTATTTTTGAAAGCATGACTGTCTTAACAATTTATTTGGTTTTAAATGGCAGTTTTGGTGCCGGATGTTCTCAGCTGCTCTCCGACATGCAAGCTTTCAAGGCAAGTCTTATATGTGCAAAAGACAATCCTAAAATCTTTGCATTGTTATTTTTCTAGTGTATTGCAAATTTTAATCAGATCATTCCGGTATTGTCTCTTACATATTAAATAACATGTACCTCTTAGCAGGCTGCAAATCCTGGTTGTGCTTTAGAAGACTTCATAAGGTGGTACTCTCCCCCAGACTGGACAGAAATTGACTCAAATTGTGAGGCTTATGATTCGGCTGATTTAGAAGGCTCATCAAGACGTGGCAGACTAAGTAAAAGAATGCTGAAAGAAGGTATACTTTTTTTTCCACTTTAAGGTCTTCTGGAAGTATGGATTTTATTGATGTCCATCCCTGCTGTCTTTTGGCTCCCTGATTGGAACCTGAAATTTCTTGTGGCTAATATATTTTTTTCTTCTCACTTTTATTAACTTCAAATTTTTCTATGCTCTGAATTTATGTGTAATGTGCACATTATAAAGTTTGAATCAACCAGAATGATGAATATTAAGGCTATAGGGATTTGAATCCACCCATAAAAAAAATGTGATTCTAATGAAAGATGTGGAAAAGATGCACAAATTATTGAGAAAAATTAAATAAAATTGGATCTTTTAGCTTGTACGAAATCTGGTCCTTATGGAGTTTGAAATTGACACAAGCATTAAACATGAATATTAAGAGGATCGAGTTTCAAAATCTTTAATGGAAAATCATGTTATTCTGATAATATATTAGGGAGTAAATGCAAATTATCGAAAATATTTCTGGAGGTATTCTTAAAAAATTTTAAGCATAAATTGTTTAGGCATGAGTTGCATCACGGGATTATAATCCATCAAAGAAAGTTGTAGAAAATTATGTCACAAATTTCTCAATTAAAAATCATGGGATTTTGATAAACAATGCGGGATATATGCAAAATTTATGAAAAGATTTTCTATANAATTAGGGAGTAAATGCAAATTATCGAAAATATTTTTGGAGGTATTCTTAAAAAATTTTAAGCATTAATTGTTTAGGCATGAGTTGCATCACGAGATTATAATCCATCAAAGAAAGTTGTAGAAAATTATGTCACAAATTCCTCAATTAAAAATCATGGGATTTTGATAAACAATGCGGGATATATGCAAAATTTATGAAAAGATTTTCTATAGCTTTCAGTTTATGAGTGATTTGCAACACATAAGATTGGAATTAATCAAAGTGGTGTTCACAAAAATTTCAGAAGANAATATAGTTCTCCTTTAGGAGAAGGTGGCAAACCAAATAATGTTGAATTTTGATTTGTTTGGATTTGAGCCAACCCTAATTTTTGCCTCGGGTTGGACCTTTGTAAGAGAAATGTGTATTTCATACTTATTTAACCATAGATAGGTTCATCTCACTTAGATGAAGGTGTATGAACAAACCACACTTAATTTCATTAAGTATCGAGTGAGATCTTAGGGTTAGATGTTGGATGGATCTCGGGTTAGGACGATCGGGAACAATGAAAGGATGTCGTCTATTCGCGCGTGTAGTTGAGATGAAACCGGACTAACGACCAAGACGTAAAATAGCAGGCCGAGTCAGCATGTGCTTGGAAAAGCTATCCAATCGAAGTGCGCCGCGTGGGAGTTTAGAGCTGCCGACGATGACGGGGCCCCAAGTTGGATAAGTAGAAAAATAGGGTATTTTCTATTTNCAACTCGCTTTAGGGCGGATCTCAGGTGATGGTGTTGACCGTTAGGGGGATCGGAGAAGTGATGCAAAGGTAGGGAAAGGGTTTCCAGATTGTGGATGAGGGGTGGCAACGGTTAGGGGCAGCTGGAACAGTAAGACAACTCGGGGCGGCAGTCTAAACAATNACTCGCTTTAGGGCGGATCTCATGTGATGGTGTTGACCGTTAGGGGGATCAGAGAAGTGATGCAAAGGTAGGGAAAGGGTTTCCAGACTGTGGATGAGGGGTGGCAACGGTTAGGGGCAGCTGGAACAGTAAGACAACTCGGGGCGGCAGTCTAAACAATAAGTTGTTGTTTGGGGCAGTTGGACTGCAGGAAAACAACAAAGGGAAGGCGTTGCATGCTGCTGCAGCGAAGGTGGAGGGCTGGGACAGCGAGGGCAGCGAGGACGAGGGAGTGGAAGGCGCTGGGGGCTGCTGAAACTGCTGAAAACAACAATTAGGATGTTGTTGCGGGCGACTGTAGTGAGGTACGACGACAAGGAGCGATGTGGAAATATGCGGAAGGGGATTGAAGGAAGATAGTCGCCGCCTAGGGAGAGAGCTATAGCCAGAGCACCACCCAAATCCCTCAGATGTAATCCTCAAATGAGAAAACAAATGTTAGCGGCTGTTCAGACAGAAGTCTGAAATAAAACTCATCAAAACCTAGTTCTAAGACAACAAACAACATATTTATAATAAGTACTAATAGTTAGAATAGGAAAGACATAGAAAAGGTACGGGACCAAATAGGCATTTGGTAGTATAGACGCAATGCTTTAGCTATTACAGTACCGCGACGGTAAACTTCTGCGTGAGAATGTAGTCCTAACAAAAAATTGTTGTATTATTTCTCAATTTTCAAAGCTTATGACAGCCAAAGTGTATATCTTCTTCAGCATCTTATTAAAATTTTTAAGAATATTCATGATATATAGTTTCTTAAATAGGATCAAATTCAACAGTTCATAATTCGATTTTAGAAGAGATGTTAATGATTTTTCATATNTGATAGGATCAAATTCAACAGTTTCTTAAATAGGATCAAATTCAACAGTTCATAATTCGATTTTAGAAGAGATGTTAATGATTTTTCATATCAGTCATAAGGGATGTGGTCCTAGCAATGAATGGTTAAATTATTTCTCAATATTGAAAGCTTTGATAAAGCTAAATGTAATGTTTTAGATGAATTTTAGCTTAGCTCATTCTTAATTATTACCTGAAACCCTTAATGAAATAGATAATGATAACATAATATTCTCGAAGCAAATAATATTTGTCTACATGACCTTTAAATCTTGTATAATTTCCAAACATTCCATAGTCTCTTCATTTATAATTTTTAAATTGATTAAAAATTTATTTTGTATATTCACTACATGCCCTTTCAATTTTGATTTAGCAAATTCAACTCTTTATGAATTAAATATACTGTAATAATAGAAGAAATTTTATATATTATATCACTCATTGAATGTTAGAATATAGTTTTCAACCCCATTATAGTTGTATTGAAGTTGTTTCGAATCATGTCTTAATCGACTTTGTATATTTGCTTCATTTTTATTTTGATTGTTGTCTTATTTCTTGTTAGTATGATGAAACAACTTTAACTCTCACTAAATCTGATACATGACCTCTTAGAGTTTAGAGTTCTCTAATGCGTCTATAGGAGGAGATGCACAAAATCATACGTTCAAGGTCAAATTTCTATTTTGGACAATTAATCCTCGCTTCAAAACGAAAACAAGTAATATACAAAATCCATACTCGAATAATAATTTTCCTTATCGGAAAAATTAATGGTTTACCCGTCATCTAACAATACCCTTGTTTGGAAATTAACGATCATAAAATATTCACGCATTTGAG
>JXCR01028038.1:0-24204 GCA_002079205.1 Phalaenopsis hybrid cultivar
GGGGCTTCTAAAAGTGAAACCACGAGGGACACCCTTGCTTATTCACTGAATGTTGTATCGATCTTCTTATCTCAAGCTCTGCAGAAAACATCTTTATTTTTTCTCTTTTTGTTCAAAGAAACCAAAAATCTTCAAACTTATTTTTGATATTTATAGAAGAGCTCCAAAGGCTGTCAATCAGACTATTCATCTGAATGTTCCCATGCTTTTGAGCTAAAGCATATAATTGCTAATCCCCTCGAAGGATCTTTTGGTGTGGCGAGTTATCACTGAAGAATCAACAATTGCTTCTAATCTAATTATTGTTGTTAAGTATTTGTATGAAACTAGAATGAAGAATGTTGCGATTTTGATCCCAATACTTTCTTCTCTTTCAAAAGATGAGGTTTTACTATTAATTTCAAGGGTGGTTGATATTCCAATTGAGACATTCCAAGGCACATTAGCTTGCATTCTTGTGGGTTTAGCACATATCTCAATTTCCAATGTACATTATCTTGCATTCTTCAAGGTTCATTGTTAGATTTTGAGATTGCTCAATATGAGGGAACCTTGTCAACCTCAAAAGAATAATGTGGGAGCTAAAATTTATTTCACTTTATATATCTCGATTTATGTGTTTTAGCTTATTATTTGTGCCTCTATGTTTTAGGATGAAATACTTATAATTATGCGAGTTTAGCTTTTAAAAATAGGGACTATTTTGTGTGGGATGGGAAGAGAATTTTGATTTTTTGTAATTACCTTTCCGGTATCTTTCCATGTTAAGAAGTGTATTTAATATCCTGGAGTGGCGCCAAGGTGGTGTTCAAACATCTTTCTTTTCAATTAATGCATTCTTTCTCTTCTTTTGGATTTTCGGTCTAGTTTTACTTCTTCTTCCGGAATTTTCGGAACTGCAGCTTCAGTTTTGCTTTGCTACAGTATTGTTAGCTTCTACGCTTTCGAGTTAAATTTTTTTTAAAAAAAAATCCTTTCTCACCACTTTACTGATTTTATTCTATCCGGGCACCATAACAAAACTCCATTTACAGTTAGGATGAACATTTTTTTCTTCTTATCATTATTCTCCAATTGTTCATGAGTGGCAGTTTGCTTTGTTGTTGCATGTCTCTATTCCCAAGAGCTTTTTGCTCGTTTTAAGAGAAAGAGAATAAGGGTGTTACATTTTGCTTCGTAAAGGAGTTCGTTCAGCTTAGATTCGTGGCACTATTTTCTTAGTTAGTTACACGGGTAGCTAAAGTTGAAGGTTTTGACATTTTTGAACCTGGGTTTAAGGACAACTAACTTTCTAAAGTATTGAATTATATTATTATTTGATTTTTAATTAAAATTCCCCCAGAAAAGGTAATAAAAAATGAAAGGAAAGAAATAATCCAATTCATGTGCGACTAAAACATTATGTGCGCTATTCTCTATTTTATGGCATCATTGATTTTGAAGAGAATTAGTTGAATAATTTGGGAGCTATTAATTTTGCATATTTCTGTTTATATATATATATTCTATTAACTTATATTTTTCTTACTTATCTGGGATATTAATGCAATGGATGATGAGTATCATGGATTAGGATTTCCTCATCTTAATTTTCAATGATTTTATCCCACGAGAGAGAGAAGAAAAAATATGTAAATTGTTTAGAAAAGAAAAAAATATAGCGATGATTGGCTTCATTTTTTTATTTTTTCTCGATCATTATGGATGAATTATGTCAAGCAAAAGTTCTCTCTCTCTTTAGGTATTGAGTGAATGCAATTAAGCATCATGTGAACTATTGGCAATTAGCCTCAGACTTCTTTCAATCTTTCACTATTTAAGGAGGGATAAACAATCAAACCTTTATTGAACATCTTCCAAGATTCTACCTAATTCATTCCAATCATATTTACACAAGTTTTAGTTACTTTTTATGTTACCATTTTATACATTTTTTTAACTAATGAATACTTATATATTACCATCAAAATAAAGTTTTAATCTTTGTTTTCTCATAACTTACATATCGTTATTGTTTCATTTTTTAGAGATACGTGTGACTCCTCTTATTTTCATATGTATATATTGTATTCCATTGATATCTACTTTTTTTTCATTGACACTAATCATGAACTATTCTCATGCATTAGGTTTCCAAGTTTGGATTAAGTACACTGTATCTGTGATGTTAGCAGTTTATTTGCTCTCAGTTTTAAATGTCATGCATTTACTTGATTCATTTTGAAATTAACTTTGATTAGTGAAATACTTTAAATTCTTCAGTAGATGCAGAACTTTTTTTTTTTAATAATAAACTGATGCTCCAATAATAATTATTAATTTCAGGCTTGTGTTCTGCCCCCTCCTAAGAAAAGGCTTTGTAGTAATTATGCACGATCTGTGAACCAGATCTTGCAAGGTATGACCAATATGCAGGTAATCCCTGCATCTTAAACCCCATGAGATTTACAAACTTATTGTTTTTAGGAATATTTACCTATATACCATTCAATTCCTGTGTATTTACATTTCTAACACCCAAACTTCAATTTTTACATGCGCACCACCTTACCTATGCATGAAAATGTGTATTTCACTTTGTAAAAGTTTAAATGGTTGTATTTTTTATGTGATATGAAAGATTTGGGTGGTATAAATGTAAAAAGCAAAATTTAGGTGTTAGATATGTAAATACATATGAATTGGCTGGTGTTTATGTAAATGCTCCTTTCTTTATTGAAGAATTAAATTGTCTCTCTTGCTCATGTATCTTTCTCATAAAGCTGTGGCTTAGGCTGCCACTAGTGAAGGCTGAATTTACAGAGAATGAATCAGCTGATGCAAGTAATGATTGCTTGGTAAGTGCAGCTGCATGACATTTTTTGTAAATTTTACAATTTTATGTGCTTGATTTTTATTCATAGATCATAATTTCTGCACCATTAAGTTATGAAGTCCAATAGAAAAGAGTTTTGCTACCTTTCTTCTAAAAGTGAAGTAATTAGATATAAACATTGCTCTTTTATGCATCAAACTTCTTTTTTGGTTGTCAATGTCAATTCTATGTTTACTTATGTGCTTATGAGGCCGATCACATTGTACCATATTAAATGTCCTTTATTATTTTCTGCAGAGTGGAATATTGAATGATTCATGGGAAACGTGGAACTCATTTAGATTGCTATGCGAACATCACGTTCAATTGTGTGTAGCTCTTGATATTCAGTAAGTGAGAATGTAGTAAGGATCTCCTATTTTTTTGTAATTTTTTCTTACGAGGAAAAAAATTCATTTTTGTAATGATTTTGGGCTGGTGCTATGATGGTGTTCTGCAATTTGAGCTTTTGTATATAACATTGCAGGAGTTCACTTCCATCAATCAACTCTCTTCTGCGCTGGTTTGGAGAGCCTGTTAGAGCAGCAATCGTTCATACAGATGTAAATAATTATAAAATTGCAGAAGCTTGCTAACTTTTTTGAGTTAGTTCATTGTGTTTCATGTTTCTAACAGATTGGTTTTTGTGGTAGGCATTTCTAACTAATGCAAGTGGGTATCCTTGCTTATCTAAGCGACATCAGAAGCTAATTACAGCATTCTTTGACCTTGGTTTTCAGGTAATTATATTTGGGACATTTACACGCGTACCACAATTCTTATTTATTTACACATCTAACACCTAAACATTCATATTTACATGCATACCATTCAAATCTTTAATATCATATTAAACATACCACAATCACTATCTTTTTAAATGTAACTTACACCTTTTCATGCATAGTTTATGAGATCAATCTGTTATAAGTGTAAATATCAAATGTTGGTTGTTAGATATGTAAATACATAAGAATTGTGGGATATATATGTAAACTTCCCTTATATTTTCTTGTTTTTCATTAGCAATGATCATTTCACTTGGCCTTTTATGGATGGATGCATGATTGAAGTATCATGGAATTTTTATTTTTATTGTATTTTTGTAAATTTTCAGATTGTAATCTCTGGTAGTTTGGTGCATAATATTCCACAAGAAAGGGTGGATGTTGTTCCTCCCAATGATAATGATGGCCCTAATGAAGGTATGATTTCAGGTTTGGATTTTTGCTTGAATGTATTAAGTTTTTTACTGTCATTATTCTTTCATATTTAGGTGCACCTGTTAGGCACGAGCTGAAGCCTTACCTGGAGTATGTTGCTTACCTATACCAAAGAATGGATCCCCTTTCTGAGCAAGAGCGTTTTGAGGTAGCTTGTTATTATGTTTTGATGCTTTGATTTTCATCATTTATTTGCGAATTTTTATGCCATACAAAAACTATTTTCTTTCAGCTCAATTACAGAGATTTCCTGCAGGCCCCATTACAGGTTTTTCTTCTTTCTATGCATTCCTTTAAATTTTTTTAAAAAAGGATGTTTCTTATCCTTAGAATTTTTTATTTGCACTTTGAGGACAGTTATTCTTTGACGAAGGTTCAAATCTATTGCTTTTATCTACTTTTTGTAGCCTCTCATGGATAATCTAGAGGCTCAAACCTATGAGACATTTGAGAAAGACACAGTAAAATACAGCCAGGTTTGTACCAATTTCTATTCTCAAATGATAAATTGCTTCACCTTTTTTCTTATTATTCGTAGTTGCATAAAATTAGGTTCCAATCAATTAAGTTTGACAAATTTCATAGATATTGGTTTTAGGCTCTGTAAATGTAAAATCTATATTTATAATTGGATTAGTTTGCTTGTTCCGACTTGACAATATCAGTTAAGAGTAGATAACTACATTGATTGATTACTTTTTGCTTACAACATAGTTTTTGTGTTGTAATATGTTCATTTGGGCAGTACCAACGTGCAATTTGTGAAGCTTTACTTGACCGAGTCTCTGATGAGAAAACTTCATCGTCAAATACGGTTAGAAAATTTCAAATGTATTTTCTACCTCTTGGATAATCATAGTTGCAAATCTGTTTATTTGCACATGAGTTATATACAGGCTCTGGTGTTCTATTTTGCTAGAATTGTTTTACAAGTTTCTGCTACCTTTATTAATCTCTTTTGCTGAAACATTTTAATATTTTTACCTCTAAGGTGCTAATGGTTGTAGGAGCGGGACGAGGGCCGCTGGTGCGTGCTTCTTTGCAGGTTCGTTCTTCATTGAGTTGACTGCTACAAAACTGTAGCAATTAATGCAATGGCCTTCACAGTGAACAATTGCTTATTGACCTAGGATCTATTCTGGGCTCATTTAGTAATTTTATGCAACTTTTTTTGTTATATATGAAATTAAATTATCTGACTTCCACGTGGATGGAAGGATGCCCCTTAATTGTGTTTCCGGCACTCATAAGGTAGCAGAGAGTGTTTGCGTATGAGTTCAATTTTTTTCACAGCATATTTTTACACAAAACAAAACTATTTTCTTTTCATTCGAGGCTTTTTGTCTCATCTTGAGTTCAAGATTTTCTTATTGATATAATTTTAAAAAATAAAGATTATTTTGTTTTTTGTTTGTTTTGATCCTAATTTTTTTGCATAGTGTTGTGGGAGATGTCATTTTGGTCATAATGATGCACCTTACTCAAGCCATTACTATCTCACCCCACTTCANTAGCACATACAGGTCCAACTTTAAACCCTTTTTGAAGTACTACATATCTTGACATAGATCCTTATAAGGGTGGGCTTGCTCTAAAGAACATAATAGATGCTTGGATCACAGATCTTGACCTACTTGAGGATGAGAGCGACTCCATCACTCTCAATTTCTCTATGTTGGCTCCTCATTACAAATTAGATTTTGAGATTGCTCAATATGAGGGAACCTTGTCAACCTCAGAAGAATAATGTGGGAGCTAAAATTTATTTCACTTTATATATCTCGATTTATGTGTTTTAGCTTATTATTTGTNAATTTCATGGGCTTCTCATCTCTCTGTGCAGGTGCATAGTTGACTCATTTTTTTGGGATTTGTTACCAAACTTCACTCAATTTTCTAACTCCATAGGTTAACTAAACTAGAAATATTAGACCTTTTTGAATAATTTCACTTATTTGTCTCAGGGAAATCCCATCATAAATACATATGGCCCTCTGAAATGATTGAAGGGGCTGGATTAGTTGCCACTAGATTAGCAATTCCAATATATAAAGCCTAGTTGATTTTGTCCATTTTTAATTTAGAAAGTGGAGAATTTCTTATCAGCAAATGGAGCTACAAACTATTCATGTCTAGTATAAAGCAATGGTTTAATTTGAAATTTTTTGAATGATGTTAGGAATTAATCAGAAAGTTTGGGTCTTATACCATAGATGATGCATAAGATTAGCTCCCGCGTCAGCTAGAGTTCTATTTCATTTTATATATCTTGGTTTATGTATGTTAGTTTGTTATTTGTTTCTCTATGCTTTTGGATGACATATTTGTAATTAGGAGAGCCCAACCTTTATAAATAAGGGCTATTTTGTGTGGGTTGGGAAGAGAATTTAATAACCTTTCTCGTATCCTTCCGTGTTAAGTAGTGTGGTGACCAGATGGTGATTAGTTATCTTTCCTTTTTTATTTAATGCATTCTTTCTGTTCTTTGGGTTTTTCGGTCTAGCTTTCCTTCTTCTTCTGAAACTTTTGAAACTACAAATATCAGTTTTTCCTTGTGACGGTGTCATTTTGGCAGCAGAGCTCTGTTCTTACACATTTTTTCCTCCTTCCTTACATGTAATTCAATTTCTTCATATCTGGAATTCTGTCCAGATTTCTCATTATTTTTTTTTCTTTTCTGTAGAAGAACTTTTTTGCCAAGGCTGTTTGCATTCTTGTTATATTCCGTGCACATGGTTTTAGGTTGTTGTCTTGCGATATCCGAAGTACAGTCCCAGGTTTTCTGATTTCCAGCCTTTGTGGTTCTAGAAGGCTCGGTTTTCTTCTGCCTCACCTTTTGGAGAGGAAGCCGTGGTGGGGTCATAGACCCTGCTATGGTTGGTTTCCTAGTTCTCCTAGCTTTCTGTTTCGTGTGCTGATATCCTTCCACTACAGCTAGGATCAAGAGGCGTTCCCAATTCATGGGATTGACAACAGTTTCCAGCAGGATACTATTCTGTGAGGGATTACCTTTTCTGTTTCGAGCATCCAGATTCATTTCCAGTTAGCTGCTTCATTGTTTCCATATGAATTTCTATGAGATCTGAGTGAGAAACGATACCAAGAAGCCATAAAATAATCTAAACCAGGAAATCTGTCAATTCCAAGAGAAATTTATTCAAATCTGAGGACATAATGAAATGTTGAGGGAATATCGTGTAAGAGTTCCACTTCTTGACACAACAATCAACAAAACATGAGAGTTAAAAGGCTTGTTGGCTGATCCAAGATACCTGCACGAAGAACTAGTGCTCGTCCCAATCAAGAACTTGTTATGGAAGGTTTATGACGGGAGATTCAATATCTTCAAGAAAGGATAGCTGTTATTGAATAACGAAAATTGGAAGAAGATGAGGTGTATCAAGAAAACAAAATTCTTGAGGAAGAAGATGAAAACCCATTTCATAAAAAATCCTCAAGTTTCGATGGGTTTGATAGTCCGTTGTTGGAATCATCTTGGATACTTGTATATGATCAGCCCGTGCATGACAAGGAGAATGCGTTGGAGTTCCTAGAGTGAAAAGTTTATGCGACGACGTTCGACAGCACGATCTGGTGTAGTTCATTGCGAATAACATTCGAATTAGAAGGGCTCTTTCTATCACTGGTGAAGTAGATGCTTCTTTAACCTCTAAAGCAATCTGGATTATCATTGGATGATCGATTTGATAATGATGGCTCCTATTGTTTTAAAAATAGAGTTCCTATTGGTTTGAATAAACTAAGGGGGGATGCTATGCTTGATTTGATTTCATTTGATACTAGAGACATGTCTGATGCGATTCCCGCCAAACATGAAGAAAAGAAGACATATATGTTACCTATAAAAATTACATATGATGTTCATACAAGATTTGTTGGTGTTTGGTGCTCAATTAGGTTTCCCAAAGGAGCAAAGCCTTCTTCACGATCTTTGCCGCATAATTTGACAAATGAATAGGAGCCATAATTCAACAATCTGATTCACTTGATGATTTCTCTAGATATGGATGATGTTGATGGCTTTTATTCTTGGCTTGCATTAGAGGCACAACAGAGGCTAGAGCTCTCTTGTGATCCTTCTGCTTATCTTGGACAAAAGTGTTTGATAAGGTTCCAATATTTGTAGAAATTATTCAATAAGGATTTCTATGTTGCCAGGCGCCTGAGCTCTCTGCTGTAAAGAGTGATGCTGACGGTGATATGGCTTCACTGTTGCAAATTCATATTATTTTAGACTGGTATCGTCAAAAGGGCATTAACTCACAATGCTTGTGCTATACCACACAGTTTATTATGTTATCTAAATCAAATGAAAATCCCAACTTTATTGTTAGTAATTATGAGGGAGATCTCCTTTCTATTGCAAAATGTGTTCTTGATTTGTTTCCAGCTTTAGATAACTACTTTAGTAGACTTCTTGGAGAAGGTCCATTTTTGTTAGACTCTCTGCATTGAGATTGTTGGAGGATGTTTGTTACTCAAGTGTTTGTGATCACCTTAAGAAAGATACTTATGATGGTGATCTTTGTGCTATATGGAGTCTAATTTTGAGTCGTCCATATAATCTTTTAGCTTGCTTGAAGATTGCTTTGAAGTTTGATGTTCGTGCTAAAGAGGAAGTTAGAACAAAATCTATTCGACTGGTGGTAAATAAGCTCTATATTATCTAATATGCCTATTGAGAGCTTTGCTAAAAAATGTCGTTATCTGTTGTTGATCATCAAGTTCTAGGTGCAGAGTCTCAATTTGTCAGTTCTAGTGGGCAGAAAACTGAAAATTATGAAGTTGGAGCTTCTAAATGTTAGACCACGAGGGACACCCGTGTTTATTCACTGAATGTTGTATCAATGTCCTTATCTCAAGCTCTGCAGAAAACATCTTTATTTTTTCGCTCTTTGTTCAAAGAAACCAAAAATCTTCAAACTTATTTTTGATATTCACAGAAGAGCTCCAAAGGCTGTTAATCAGACTATTCATCAGAATCTTCCCATGCTTTTGAGCTAAAACATATAATTGCTAATCCACTCGAAGGATCTTTTGGTGTGGCGAGTTATCACTGAAGAATCAACAATTGCTTCTGATCTAATTATTGTTGTTAAGCATTTGTATGAGACTAGAATGACGGATGTTGCGATTTTGATCCCAATACTTTCTTCTCTTTCAAAAGATGAGGTTTTACTATTAATTTCAAGAGTGGTTGATATTCCAATTGAGACATTCCAAGGAACATTATCTTGCATTCTTGTGGGTTTAGCACATATCTCAATTTCCAAGGTACATTATCTTGCATTCTTCAGGGTTTAGCACATACAGGTCCAACTTTAAACCCTTTTTGAAGTACTACATATCTTGACATAGATCCTGATAAGGATGGGCTTGCTCTAAAGAAGATAATGGATGCTTGGATCACAGATCTTGACCTACCTGAGGATGAGAGCGACTCCATTACTTTCAATTTCTCCATTTTGGCTGCTCATTACGAATTAGATTTTGAGATTGCTCAATATGAGGGAACCTTGTCAACCTCGGAAGAATAATGCGGGAGCTAAAATTTATTTCAATTTATATATCTCGATTTATGTGTTTTAGCTTATTATTTGTGCCTCTATGTTAGGATGAAATACTTATAATTATGCGAGTTTAGCTTTTAAAAATAGGGACTATTTTGTGTGGGCTGGGAAGAGAATTTTGATTTTTTGTAATTGCCTTTCCGGTATCCTTCCATGTTAAGAAGTGTATTTAATATCCCGGAGTGGCGCCAAGGTGGTGTTCAAACATCTTTCTTTTCAGTTAATGCATTCTTTCTCTTCTTTTGGATTTTCGGTCTAGTTTTCCTTCTTCTTCCGGAATTTTTGGAACTGCAGCTTCAGTTTTGCTTTGTTACAGTATTGTTAGCTTCTACGCATTCGAGTTAAATTAAAAAAAAAAAATCCTTTCTCACCACTTTACTGATTTTATTCTATCCGGGCACCATAACAAAACTCCATTTACAGTTAGGATGAACATTTTTTTCTTCTTATCATTATTCTCCAATTGTTCATGAGTGGCAGTTTGCTTTGTTGTTGCATGTCTCTATTCCCAAGAGCTTTTTGCTCGTTTTAAGAGAAAGAGAATAAGGGTGTTACATTTTGCTTCGTAAAGGAGTTCGTTCAGCTTAGATTTGTGGCACTATTTTTTTAATTAGTTACACGGGTAGTTAAAGTTGAAGGTTTTGACAGTTTTGAACCTGGGTTTAAGGACAACTAACTTTCTAAAGTATTGAATTATATTATTATTTGATTTTTAATTAAAATTCCCCCAGAAAAGGTAATAAAAAATGAAAGCAAAGAAATAATCCAATTCATGTGCGACTAAAACATTATGTGCGCTATTCTCTATTTTATGGCATCCTTGATTTTGAAGAGAATTAGTTGAATAATTTGGGAGCTATTAATTTTGCATATTTCTGTTTATATATATATATATTCTATTAACTTATATTTTTAATATTAATGCAATGGATGATGAGTATCATGGAGTAGGATTTCCTCATCTTAATTTTCAATGATTTTATCCCACGAGAGAGGAACAATTATGTAAATTGTTTAGAAAAGAAAAAAAAATATAGCGATGATTCGCATCATTTTTTTATTTTTTCTCGATCATTATGGATGAATTATGTCAAGCAAAAGTTCTCTCTCTCTTTAGGTATTGAGCGAATACAATTAAGCATCATGTGAACTATTGGCAATTAGCCTCAGACTTCTGTCAATCTTTCACTATTTGAGGGATAAACAATCAAACCTTTATTGAACGTCTTCCAAGATTCTACCTAATTCATTCTGATCATATTTACACAAGTTTTAGTTACTTTTTATGTTACCATTTTATAAATTTTTTTAACTAATAAATACTTATATATTACCATCAAAATGAAGTTTTAATCTTCTTTTTCTCTTAACTTGCATATCGGTATTGTTTCATTTTTTAGAGATACGTGTGACTCCTCTTCTTTTCATATGTATATATTGTAGTCCATTGATATCTGCTTTTTTTTCATTGACACTATTCATGAACTATTATTCCATGCATTAGGTTTCCACGTTTGGATTAAGTACACTGTATCTTTGATGTTAGCAGTTTATTTACTCTCAGTTTTAAATGTCATGCACTTACTTGATTCATTTTGAAATTAACTTTGATTAGTGAAATACTTTAAATTCTTCAGTAGATGCAGAACTTTTTTTTTTAATAATAAACTGATGCTCCAATTTTAATTATTAATTTCAGGCTTGTGTTCTGCCCCCTCCTAAGAAAAAGTTTTGTAGTAATTATGCACGATCTGTGAGCCAGATCTTGCAAGGTATGACCAATATGCAGGTAATCCCTGCATCTTAAACCCCATGAGATTTACAAGCTTATTGTTTTTAGGAATATTTACCTATATACCATTCAATTCCTGTGTATTTACATTTCTAACACCCGAACTTCAATTTTTACATGCACACCACCTTACCTATGCATGAAAATGTGTATTTCACTTTGTAAAAGTTAAAATGGTGGTATTTTTTATGTGATATGAAAGATTTGAGTGGTATAAATGTAAAAAGCAAAATTCAGGTGTTAGATATGTAAATACATATGAATTGGCTGGTGTTTATGTAAATGCCCCTTTCTTTATTGAAGAATTAAATTGTCTCTCTTGCTCATGTATCTTTCTCATAAAGCTGTGGCTTAGGCTGCCACTAGTGAAGGCTGAATTTACAGAGAATGAATCAGCTGATGCAAGTAATGATTGCTTGGTAAGTGCAGCTGCATGACATTTTTGTAAATTTTACAATTTTTATGTGCTTGATTTTTATTCATAGATCATAATTTCTGCACCATTAATTTATGAAGTCCAATAGAAAAGAGTTTTGCTACCTTTCTTCTAAAAGTTAAGTAATTAGATATAAACATTGCTCTTTTATGCATCAAACTTCTTTTTGGTTGTCAATGTCAATTCTATGTTTACTTATGTGCTTATGAGGCCGATCACATGGTACCATATTAAATGTCTTTATTATTTTCTGCAGAGTGGAATATTGAATGATTCATGGGAAACGTGGAACTCATTTAGATTGCTATGCGAACATCACATTCAATTGTGTGTAGCTCTTGATATTCAGTAAGTGAGAATGTTGTAAGGATCTCCTAATTTTTTTGTAATTTTTTCTTATGAGAAAAAAAAATCATTTTTGTAATGATTTTGGGCTGGTGCTATGATGGTGTTCTGCAATTTGAGCTTTTGTATATAACATTGCAGGAGTTCACTTCCATCAATCAACTCTCTTCTGCGCTGGTTTGGAGAGCCTGTTAGAGCAGCAATCGTTCATACAGATGTAAATAATTATAAAATTGCAGAAGCTTGCTAACTTTTTTGAGTTAGTTCATTGTGTTTCATGTTTCTAACAGATTGGTTTTTGTGGTAGGCATTTCTAACTAATGCAAGGGGGTATCCTTGCTTATCAAAGCGACATCAGAAGCTAATCACAGCATTCTTTGACCTTGGTTTTCAGGTGATTATATTTGGGACATTTACACGCGTACCACACAATTCTTATTTATTTACACATCTAACACGTAAACATTCATATTTACGTGCATACCGTTCATATTAAAAATACCACAATCACTATCTTTTTAAGCGTAAATTACACCTTTTCATGCATAGTTTATGAGATCAATCTGTTATAAGTGTAAATATCAAATGTTGGTTATTAGATATGTAAATACATAAGAATTGTGGGATATATATGTAAACTTCCCTTATATTTTCTTGTTTTTCATTAGCAATGATCATTTCACTTGGCCTTTTATGGATGGATGCATGATTGAAGTATCATGGAATTTTTATTTTTATTGTATTTTTGTAAATTTTCAGATTGTAATCTCTGGTAGTTTGGTGCATAATATTCCACAAGAAAGGGTGGATGTTGTTCCTCCCAATGATAATGATGGCCCTAATGAAGGTATGATTTCAGGTTTGGATTTTTGCTTGAATGTATTAAGTTTTTTACTGTCATTATTCTTTCATATTTAGGTGCACCTGTTAGGCACGAGCTGAAGCCTTACCTGGAGTATGTTGCTTACCTATACCAAAGAATGGATCCCCTTTCTGAGCAAGAGCGTTTTGAGGTAGCTTGTTATTATGTTTTGATGCTTTGATTTTCATCATTTATTTGCGAATTTTTATGCCATACAAAAACTATTTTCTTTCAGCTCAATTACAGAGATTTCCTGCAGGCCCCATTACAGGTTTTTCTTCTTTCTATGCATTCCTTTAAATTTTTTTAAAAAAGGATGTTTCTTATCCTTAGAATTTTTTATTTGCACTTTGAGGACAGTTATTCTTTGACGAAGGTTCAAATCTATTGCTTTTATCTACTTTTTGTAGCCTCTCATGGATAATCTAGAGGCTCAAACCTATGAGACTTTTGAGAAAGACACAGTAAAATACAGCCAGGTTTGTACCAATTTCTATTGTCAAATGATAAATTGCTTCACCTTTTTTCTTATTATTCGTAGTTGCATAAAACTAGTTTCCAATCAATTAAGTTTGACAAATTTCATAGATATTGGTTTTAGGCTCTGTAAATGTAAAATCTATATTTATAATTGGATTAGTTTGCTTGTTCCGACTTGACAATATCAGTTAAGAGTAGATAACTACATTTATTAATTACTTTTTGCTTACAACATAGTTTTTGTGTTGTAATATGTTCATTTGGGCAGTATCAACGTGCAATTTGTGAAGCTTTACTTGATCGAGTCTCTGATGAGCAAGCTTCATCGTCAAATACGGTTAGAAAATTTCAAATGTATTTTTTACATCTTGGATAATCATAGCTGCAAATCTGTTTATTTGCACATGAGTTATATACAGGCTCTGGTGTTCTATTTTGCTACAATTGTTTTACAAGTTTCTGCCTACCTTTATTAATCTCTTTTGCTGAAACATTTTAATATTTTTACCTCTAAGGTGCTAATGGTTGTAGGAGCAGGACGAGGGCCGCTGGTGCGTGCTTCTTTGCAGGTTCGTTCTTCATTGAGATGACTATTACAAAACTGTAGCAATTAATGCAATGGCCTTCACGGTGAACAATTGCTTATCGACCTAGGATCTATTCTGGGCTCATTTAGTAATTTTATGCAACTTTTTTGTTATATATGAAATTAAATTATCTAACTTCTACGTGAATGGAAGGATGCCCCTTAATTGTGTTTCCTGCACTCATAAGGTAGCAGAGAGTGTTTGCGTATAACCTCAATTTTTTTCACAGCATATTTTTACACAAAACAAAACTATTATCTTTGCATTTGAGGTTTTTTGTCTCATCTCTAGATTTTCTTATTGATATAATTTTAATAAATAAAGATTATTTATAACATTTTATTTTGTTTTTTGTTTGTTTTGATCCTAATTTTTTTGCATCGTGTTGTGGGAGATGTCATTTTGGTCATAATGATGCACCTTACTCAAGCCATTACTATCTTACCCCACTTCAGACAATAGATTGACTATCCTGCATTCTAGCCTTCACAGGTTCTTTTGATTAACTACGTTGACCATTTAAATTACTTGGTTTGACAGTCATCTTATATATAGAAGTGTGAGATACTTGAAGCATACAAATTTTCAGGCAAATGTGTTAAAATTGTCCATTGACTTGTTACAAAGGCTCATTTTAGTTCCAGAGTATATAGAAGTGTCAACTTCTTCCTCTTTAAATAGGGACTTAGTTAGTTCCCGGAGAGAACTATTTCAGCTCCTATTAAAAGAGTCTGTGGACTAGTTTGATACTTTTATAAACTCTGGGATTGAAATAACGCTATATAAATAGTCATGGGACTATTTTAACACTTTATTCAACTTTTTATTTGGATTGTTATTGATCTTATACGGCTTTTAAATTCCTGACACGATAATATGTGGCTTCCTCATCTAAGCAAACCAGTTTTGATTTGCTGATCCTGTGATGGTCCCTCGCTTCTGTTTGTGTGGCTGATAATGCAGGCAGCCAAAGAAGTTGACCGGAAAATAAAGGTTTATGCCGTGGAAAAGAATCCAAATGCTGTGGTGACACTTCATGTGAGTGAGCTGTAATTTATGATTGCAAGTAAATGAAAACAGTATTATTAGTTGTAATGAACTATACTGAACTTATTCTGAAATGTTCTTCGTGACTTTTTGCATTCAACTGGATTTTGTAAAGCTTTGATATTTGCGGACCACAAATCACTGTTCAATTCTTGTTCAAAGGCTGGTTATTACTGAACTATTTTTGCATTTACATGCATGCATACCACACAATTTTTATGTATTTACATGTCTAACACCTAAACAGTCGTATTTACATGCATTTGTTTTAAGTGTAAATACCAACTTTGGGTGTTGGACATGTAAATGCTTACGAATTTTCTGGTATGTATGTAAATTTCCCTTTTTAGCATGCTCACTGTCAGAAGCTTTGGTTTTAAATGTCAAAGGATATGTAGAAGTTAATCTTAGGGAGCTTTAGTAGCAATGATCAGCAAAGAGTAGTTGATCTTTCTCCATTAAGGGAATTCTTTTTTCATGTTGGAAATAACATTAAATGTGTTTTTATATGGATGGCAGAGTCTAATCAAACTAGAGGGTTGGGAGAGCTTAGTTACTGTAATTTCTTGTGATATGCGCTTTTGGGATGCCCCCGAAAAGGCGGATATATTGGTAAATGATTTTCTATTCATGGTGATATTTAGGCATAATTTTGCAAGGCATGAGTACTTTTTACTCAATGCTGTTGTGCTGGTTTACTATGTCAAGGTGAGTGAGTTGCTGGGCTCCTTCGGCGATAATGAACTTTCTCCAGAGTGTTTAGATGGGGCGCAAAGATTTTTGAAACCTGATGGCATTTCTATTCCTTCTGCGTATGTCACATATATCTACATTCATTTTGTTTTCTCCGAATACTAATTGATGATTTGGTTAATTCCATTTATTTATTTTATTATTTTGGAATTTATCACTCAGGTACACGAGTTATCTCCAACCGATAACGGCGACAAAGTTGTACAATGATGTAATTATTTTATTATCTTTTTCTGTCGAATTTGTGGTCATGGATGTACTGAAGGACTATTGGTTTTTTGGTAGGTGAAGTCAAATAAGGACTTGGCACACATGGAAACACCCTATGTTGTGAAATTGCATAAAGTAGCCAGGCTTGCTCTGGCCCAACCTGTAAGTCTCCCTCATTTTACATTTTAATTACAATTTTAGCTTTTTAATGATTTGAGTTTTTATATCTTTTGTGCTCAAATGAGGAATCTGTGCAATCACTTTCCATTCATGAAGCTCACATTTCTTGAATTTTTGGTTCTTTTTCTCTTTTTTGTCATATGTCGAAGTTTCGAGTTTATATAATTGTTGGCTTAATCTTAATCAGGTCTTCACATTTCTTCACCCGGAATTCTCTCACAAAAGAAACAACCAAAGATACGCTAAGCTGAGATTTGAGATACCTCCTGACACAGGGTCTACTTTGGTGCACGGTGGGATATGAAATCAGATTTATTGATTGATTTATTTTACATTTTACTTCACTAGCACAACCATAAATAGTAGATCCTTCCCCTCCTTCCTAGTCTAATCTTTTAGGCGCATTTTCTAGTTCCATTAAAGCACAAGATAAGTTTAGCCTGAGTGAATCAATACCGAAGTTACAGAAGATCCATATTATATTATTCATTAGTTGATGGAGATCATCATTACACGAGGCCATTTTCTTCCCACAATATATAAAAGTGTTAAATTAGTCCCATGAAGGACTATATTAGCCCCCTTTAGAAGAGTCTAAAGAATAAATTGACATTTTTATAAACTTTGGGACTAAAGTGAGCCCAAACAAGAAGTTAGGGGTCTATTTTGACACTTTTCTTTATCAATATATGCTGCATAAAGTTATTTCGCTATCTCACCTGATTTACCAGTGAAAGGAGAATGAATCTTTAAAGCAGTATGAAGTGATGAATAAAAATTCCATAATTGTTTTTGTTTGTAGGATTTGCTGGCTACTTCGATGCAGTTTTATATGGGGATATTCATCTTAGCATAGAACCATCAAGGCCAACACCTGCCATGTTCAGCTGGTAATGTTCTTATATCTAGTTCTCTTCCTTACCATTTTCTGCTACTCTAACATTCCTTCTTTCCTTTGAGTAGGTTTCCCATATTCTTTCCTTTAGTGACTCCAGTTTATGTACCTTCTGGTTCTCATCTTGAAGTCCGCTTTTGGCGCTGTTGTGCACCTACTAAGGTTTTTATCTTGTTTTTCTTCTCATAAAGTGTCAAAGTAGTCCCTGACCATTTACATGGGGCCATTTAAGTTCCATAATCTATAAAAAATGTCAAATTAGTCTCCAGACTATTTTAATATGGGTTGAAATAGTCATCAAGGAGGATTACATTATCTCCTTTAAAAGTGTTTGCGGACTAAATTGTCATTTTTATAGCTTGAGATTAAAATAACCCCTGACAAAGATTCAAGGACCATAATGACATCCTCTCTCTCTCTCTCTCTCTCTCTCTCTCTCTCTCTCTCTCTCTCTATATATATATATATATTGGCTTTTGATCTCTTTGTATTATTTTATGATCACTGCTCAAGTTTTGAATTTTAAATATTTTTGCAGGTCTGGTATGAATGGTGTGTGACATCACCTACCTCCACACCTTTGCACAATGTTAATGGCCGGTCTTATTGGGTGGGTCTGTAGTCCTATCGTCAAAAATAAACTAGAAACCAGATTTTTTTTTTGTCTCAAATACAAAACTGGAAAGAACATTTTGCCAGTTTTGCTGCAAAGATGTGTAAGAGATGCTGGTTCTGTAAGAGTTTTATTGGTTAAGGCTTCATGGAGTGCATCTGGCTGCATCTGTGTTGCTGTAATGTAATTTGCTGTTCCAGCAGCCTCTCTGAATCTTTTTCCTGTTGTTGTATTTCTTTGTCAAGTATTATATCTAAATTTTGAATGAGGTTAGATGGCATAAGATTTAGAGCCAACCTGGGCTCAAGTTTTGCTCTCAGCTATTTGATTTCATCTTGAGTTGACTTCGAATTTTGGTTATANGGATGGCATAAGATTTAGAGCCAACCTGGGCTCAATTTTTGCTCTCAGCTATTTGGTTTCATCTTGAGTTGACTTCGAATTTTGGTTATAGTTTGATTTGATTTGATTTTAATTTGAGCCTGTTATGCAATGTTACCTATGATCTAAAA
Source organism: Phalaenopsis hybrid cultivar (assembly GCA_002079205.1). Lineage (NCBI taxonomy): Eukaryota > Viridiplantae > Streptophyta > Magnoliopsida > Asparagales > Orchidaceae > Phalaenopsis > Phalaenopsis hybrid cultivar. The sequence goes on from JXCR01028038.1 coordinate 18,381, forward strand.
AATGTGATATGGCTTCAGTTTAATTTGTAGTCTTTTGAGCTGGAGCGATTATTGCGTGCGGAGGGCGCCCGCAGAGCTGCGCGCGCCCTCCGATCTATGGCAGTGGGGGACCACTGCCATACAACCACGATGTGCGGCTGTGATCAGAGGGTAATTAGACCTTGAACTGAAGTTTTAGTCTAATATGTGGACACCTAGGCATCTATAATTATGTTTATATATGTATTCATTATATAATCTTTTTTATTTGATTTTGAGCAAGCTCTATCTGGTTCAAGCTTTTCTCGAATTTGTTAAAATAATTTTATATAATTTTTTTTTTTAATTATATATATATTTTTTCCTATTATAAAAATTCAACATATAATAACTAATTTATACCGCGGTATTTAAATCATATTTGACTTCCAAGCAGCCTTTACTCGACTAATGCCGCGAAACCCTAAAACCCGAAGATCGATTGCCGTGCCGACGAATACGCCGGAGCCATACCCAGACCTTCCCTTCCCCACTGCGGAACAATGCCGGTCAGTGCGGGACGACCTCCTTGCTTTCCACGGCTTTCCGAAAGAGTTCGAACGCTACCGTCGAAGGGCTCCAACCGCCGATGAACCCGCGCTCTTCTCCGACGAAAGCGTTCTCGACGGCCTCGTGAGCATTCTTCTCTCACAGAACACCACCGACGCCAACTCTCGGCGGGCCTTCGCTTCCCTTAAGTCCGCTTTCCCCACTTGGGAAGAGGTATAGTTCTGCTCGGCCACAAAACCCTAATGAGAATTTCATTCTTGTTTAATTTTAATCCCGTGAAGGTTCTTAATGCGGAGACGAGGAGCGTGGAGAATGCGATTCGGTGCGGAGGGTTGGCAGCCATTAAAGCGGCTCGTATTAAGAGCATTATGAGGGGCGTGAAGGAGAGAAGAGGAGAGATTTGTCTGGAGTATTTGAGGGGATTGTCGGTTNATTTGTCTGGAGTATTTGAGAGGATTGTCGGTTGCAGATGTGAAGGCTGAGCTTTCAGCGTTCAAGGGGATTGGCCCAAAGACGGTAGCGTTTTCCTTTTATTTTACTGTGTTTTCTGGCTTTTAGGTGCTTCTTTGCAACAAGTAGGAATTGGAAATCATAGATATCAAGAATTAGTAAAATTTAGAGGATTTAAAACTTTTTAAAGGGAGAAATCCTTAAATCATAAGGAAGGTGTGATTTAATAAGCCCTAGGGGCTGTTTGGTTAGCTAAAAATCTAGTCTGCTGTATTTGTTTGTTGGATGAAAAAGGATCTGGTGTAAAATTGAGGCCAATTTCAAATGCTGCAAGTAGTTCATTTTAAGTGTATTAGACATTCATCAGANTCTGTTTGGTTAGCTAAAAATGTAGTCTGCTGTATTTGTTTGTCGGATGAAAAAGGGTCTGGTGTAAAATTGAGGCCAATTTCAAATGCTGCAAGTAGTTCATTTTAAGTGTATTAGACATTCATCAGATTTGGGTGATTTTCAAATGTATTGTAAATGGTGGTGGTCACCGCACCCGCTGCAACCACCACGCTGCCGCTCCTACCTACCACCGCCATTGGCCCTACCATAGCCACTGCCAATAACCACTATCATCCCTGCCATTGCCATCGACCACTATCACCGCCGCCGCCGCCACCGCCGTCGCCATCGTCGCCCGCTGCCCGCCGCTGCCACCCTTGGTTGTTGCCCCATCCGATCGCCACCGCTATTTACTAGCTCCAACATAGCTATTATTTTTGGGCAAGCCAAACAACCTCTAAATTAACCAGCAAAGGGATTGAAATGAGTTATAATTAAAATTACAGGATTTAAAATGCCCAAGTTTTTTTTGGCAAGATTTAAGCTAGATCTGGCTTAAATTCAGATGTCAAACAACATGTTATGATTTATATTTAATTTATAAACTTTAATTATAGAAATTTCATGGCATCTAAGAACAGTGGCAAGGATTTGAGTTATTGATATGCTTGGATTTACTTAAAACTCTAGCATAAATGTGGCTTAAGAGAAGACCATCCTAAGGCATTGATTAGAAGAGGGTAACATGGTGATAAAATTTATCAAGGATGCAACTAGATGATTGACCTTCTCCCTGTGACAGGAGTATAACACATTAAATTGTTGGGAAATGAGTTTAATTCCCATTTGTAGGCCTCGCTTGTCAAGAAGACTCAACTAAAGATTGAGAATTGATTATTGATATTGTAGATTGATTGGCCTACACTTAGATTTTGCCTGCTCAAAAGGGAGACAATTCAATAAACTGAACATATTCTTCCTAAAATGAACACCTATGTTACTCTGTCAAATCTCAATGTCAACACGATAGGGCATAAGGCTAATTACTGATCAACATCCTAATCATGAATTCCTTTTTTTTATAATTAGTTAAAACCTTTGAAGATCTTGATTAATTAACTTATCAATCCCATATTGTTCTAATTAATTATTTCCTTATAAAAACAAAAGGCCATGGTCATTTAAACACATGACACAATCTAGTTGAAAAATCCTTTGTCGTTGTTTCGTGTTACAATAATCAAAACACTCTTTTTTAGAAATTAATTGTTATCCTCTTGGTTAGAACCTTCATCACAACTGTCTTCTTGTTGAATTTCATAGTGGATGGACATCCTTAGGATCCTCGGTGATGAATTTTGTAGGAAGGTCGTTAGACATTGACTCTGATAATTTCTTTGTGNTTTCGTTGCAGTCATTGACAAATGTATTTTATCTTAAATTTTTTTTTTCAAATCAAACAAAAAAAATGTAAAGTTCTATATTTATTTTACACTAAATCAAACAATTTTAAAGTATTCTAAATATAATATACTACTTTTACACTATTTTTTTTGGGCAAACCAAACAACCTCTAAATTAACCAGCAAAGGGATTGAAATGAGTTATCATCAAAATTACAGGATTTAAAATGCCCAAGTTTTTTTTGGCAAGATTTAAGCTAGATCTTGCTTAAATTCAGATGTCAAACAACATGTTATGATTTATATTTAATTTATAAACTTTAATTATAGAAATTTCATGGCATCTAAGAACAGTGGCAAGGATTTGAGTTATTGATATGCTTGGATTTACTTGAACTCTAGCATAAATGTGGCTTAAGAGGAGACCATCCTAAGGCATTGATTAGAAGAGGGTAACATGGTGATAAAATTTATCTAGGATGCAACTAGATGATTGACCTTCTCCCTGTGACAGGAGTGTAACACATTAAATTGTTGGGAAATGAGTTTAATTCCCATTTGGAGGCCTCGCTTGTCAAGAAGACTCAACTAATTGATTATTGATATTGTAGATTGATTGGCCTACACTTAGATTTTGCCTGCTCAAAAGGAAGACAATTCAATAAAGTGAACATATTCTTCCTAAAATGAACACCTATGTTACTCTGTCAAATCTCAATGTCAACACGATAGGGCATAAGGCTAATTACTGATCAACATCCTAATCATGAATTCCTTTTTTTTATAATTAGTTAAAACCTTTGAAGATCTTGATTAATTAACTTATCAATCCCATATTGTTCTAATTAATTTTTTCCTTATAAAAACAAAAGGTCATGGTCATTTAAACACATGACACAATCTAGTTGAAGAATCCTTTGTCGTTGTTTCGTGTTACAATAATCAAAACACTCTTTGTTTGAAATTAATTGTTATCCTCTTGGTTAGAACCTCCATCACAACTGTCTTCTTGTTGAATTTCATAGTGGATGAACATCCTTAGGATCCTCGGTGATGAATTTTGTAGGAAGGTCGTTAGACATTGACTCTGATAATTTCTTTGTGAACCCCCGTGGCTGCAGTTTTAGCTCTTTAATTTTTGGTATTTCAACCTTTCATCTTCACTAAAAAGCAAAGCAAAGTGTTAGTACACGTCTACATAATAAGTCCTTTATTAGGAGGACAAAGTTCTTTCTTCAGATTTAACATTATATTGAAAATTTTGTTGCAGATTCATATATTATCTAGAGCCATTCAACAGTTTGATATATCAAGGGGTGGTAGTTACACTGATCCGACAATCCTAGTTGGTTATCCACATAATGAAGCATGAGCATACTACTGATTATTACCCTCTGTGGGGCAATTTGGTTATTGAGATCTGGATAAACGCTTGGTCAAATTTCTTTGTAGAAGGGTGATGTCCCTGAATTAAAAAGTGCACAACAAAGATAGACAAATTGGAAAGGGAAAACCCCTTTATGAAAGGACTTACGTNATTATATTGAAAATTTTGTTGTAGATTCATATATTATCTAGAGCCATTCAACAGTTTGATATATTAAGGGGTGGTAGTTACACTGATCCGACATTCCTAGTTGGTTATCCACATAATGAAGCATGTGCATACTACTGATTATTACCCTTTGTGGGGCAATTTGGTTATTGAGATCTGGATAAACGCTTGGTCAAATTTCTTTGTAGAAGGGTGATGTCCTTGAATTAAAAAGTGCACAACAAAGATAGACAAATTGGAAAGGGAAAACCCCTTATGAAAGGACTTACGTAGAAACTCACTTTCGACAAAGCAAATGACATCTGTGATGCTGATTGAGACTTATTTAAATATTAATTATTCAATAAATAGCCATTTAGGTGGTGTTTAACAATCTTTTATATTCAAAAAATTAGTTGTTGATTTATAAGACCTTCAAAGTCAAGGTATGTAATCAAGGAAGTCACTCTTTCAAGTGAACTAATGATCATTCCTTTACTTGAAATCAACTTATTAAACTAATGTGGCGGACTAAGAAACAAAAGAATGGATTAATGTAGGATTCANGATTTATAAGACCTTCAAAGTCAAGGTATGTAATCAAGGAAGTCACTCTTTCGAGTGAACTAATGATCACTTTTTTACTTGAAATCAACTTATTAAACTAATGTGGCGGACTAAGAAACAAAAGAATGGATTAATGTAGGATTCAGATTTGAAAAAAGTTAATATGTTTTTTTATTTGTACTTCTCTTGTGTCACATTTAGAATTTCACAGTGTTCATTTTTTGGGGTTAAATGCTCATAATTAACATAAGAGATACTAGATCTTGCAATCGACCTTAAGTAGACAAAAGTGATGACTTTATCATGAAATAGATAGTGAAATCCTTCTAGTAGCTATAATCACCGAATATTTTATAACCCTGCATTTTTTATTTTGCTGGCTAAAGCCATTGTGTACTTNGTGATGACTTTATCATGAAATAGATAGTGAAATCCTTGTAGTAGCTATAATCACCGAATATTTTATAACCCTGCATTTTTTATTTTGCTGGCTAAAGCCATTGTGTACTTTTTTTTTGGTTGAAAATATTGATAAAGGCCGCACCTTTTTGAGGTGTTCAAGAAAGAGCATCCCATCAAGGGGCCAAGCGGCTTAATATATATCGAGATCAAGGCTAACAATAATGAAAAAATGTCCCCGCCTTCCATATGAATGTAGCAGGATTTTAGCTCACATTAACTTAAAAATTATGCTTGGCTAAGCTGTTTTGGAGACTTACTGGCTAAGCTGCTTTTGAAAATGTTTCTCCTTTGAATAAACATATGAATTTATTTCAACTGATCTCATTGGAAATTATTTTTGAAGAAAAGAATCTCTATTCTTAAGCTTGTTGATCAATTATAGTGTACATAATAATTATGGACATGCCTATCATATTAGTGATTGACTGAACTAGGGAATCTAAGTGAGATCCTTGAGGTCAGCCAAATGCTACTAAATTTGTTCATTGGCGATGAGCTAGTGAGTTATTATTTGAGGTTGGAGGTATGATATTTCATAATAGTGTTGTGA
>JXCR01028038.1:24267-42369 GCA_002079205.1 Phalaenopsis hybrid cultivar
GAAAAAAAAAAAATTCAAAAATTTTTGCAGGTTTTTCGAATCACAAAATCTATTGGTTGGGTGCCCATGAAGGCAGACAGAGAGAAGGCATATCTTCACCTTAATAAGAGGATCCCCAATGAGTTGAAGTTTGATTTGAATTGTCTGCTGGTAAGCCATGGAAAGATATGCCACAGATGTGCCGGTAAGGGAGGTTCCGATGCTTCTTGTCCTTTGAAAATTTATTTTATCATGTAGCATTGAATGTTATTTACAACAATAACAACAAGGAGTTTTACATCACATAAGTCAAATCTAAAAAATCTCCTAACAGGGTCCCAGATGTCCTACATTTAATGTGACCAAACTATCCAAGATGACTCTCTCCATTTTTGTGTGCCACTGGAGCTACTCCAACTCTTGCACTGATATATTCATTTCGCATTTTGTCTCTAAATGTAAAGTCACTCGTCCACCAGAGCATTCTCGTCTTAACTACACTTAATTTTATACTTCCCTTTTACAGGGCAATATTTTGTACCATAAAGCATTGCACTTCTCGCCACCATCTTATAAAATTTTATTTTTAAGTCTAAATGGTTCTTTTCTATCACACAATAGGCTCGATGCATTCCTCCATTTCAGTCATCTAACTTGAATTCTACTATTAACATCTCCACTATATTACCCTCACTTTCAACAATAGACCCGAGATATCTAAAACACTTAACTCATTTTAATCATTTAATCACCCATTGTTATAATTTCATCACTAGATCTATTATTATTAAAATTACATTTNACAACAAGAAGTTTTACATCACATAAGTCAAATCTAAAACATCTCCTAACAGGGTCCCAGATGTCCTACATTTAATGTGACCAAACTATCTAAGATGACTCTCTCCATTTTTGTCTGCCACTGGAGCTACTCCAACTCTTGCACTGATATATTCATTTCTCATTTTGTCTCTAAATGTAAAGTCACTCGTACGCCTAAGCATTCTCGTCTTAACTACACTTAATTTTATACTTCCCTTTTACAGGGCAATATTTTGTACCATAAAGCATTGCACTTCTCGCCACCATCTTATAAAATTTTATTTTTAAGTCTAAACGGTTCTTTTCTATCACACAATAGGCTCGATGCATTCCTCCATTTCAGTCATCTAACTTGAATTCTACTATTAACATCTTCATTATATTACCCTCACTTTCAACAATAGACCCGAGATATCTAAAACACTTAACTCATTTTAATCATTTAATCACCCATTGTTATAATTTCATCACTAGATCTATTATTATTAAAATTACATTTTATGTATTCTTTTTTGTTCTACTAAAATGAAAGCTTTTAGACGGTAAAGTTGACATTTATAATTCAAGTTTTTTTCTGATCACTCTCTCCCTTCTTATCCACAAAAAGAATATTATCGGTGAAAAGCGTTACACCAACGTGTATCCTCTTAATGTCCATCAAGTACATTCCTAACTAAAGTAAATCAATATAGCCTTAAAGTTGATATCTCANCATATATTCTTTTTTGTTCTACTAAAATGAAAGCTTTTAGACTGTAAAGTTGACCTTTATAATTCAAGTTTTTTTCTGATCACTCTCTCCCTTCTTATCCACTTACACCAACGTGTATCCTCTTAATGTCCATCAAGTACATTCCTAACTAAAGTAAATCAATATAGCCTTAAAGTTGATATCTCATGTAATCCAATGGAAATAAAAAAAATACTTTGCCAATCTTCCTTTTGTTTGAACACCAATGACATTCTAGTATGTGTCCTCAGTGACTTGAATATAAGAAATATCAATATCTTTCTTTTCTACAACTCTTCAAATTATTTCTCTTTGAAATATGTCATAGTTTTTTTTTTAAATCAATAAAAATTATATGTAGATCCTCCTTCTCTCTATCATTATCCATCAAACGTTTCAATNAAATCAATAAAAATTATATGTAGATCCTCCTTCTCTCTATCATTATCCATCAAACGTTTCAATAAATGTTTAGCTTACATAATAAATTTTGCCCGACATGAATCCAAGCTGATTTCTAGAATTTTTTACATCACATCTCAACTCATGTTCAATTCCTCTCTTCCATATATCATAACTTTAGTGTATGACGCATTCATTTAATTCCTCTATAATTTGCACATTTTTATCGTATATATTATTAAAAATAGAAACCAATGAACCCTTCTTTCTTCGCTCATCAAACATCCTATTAGCTTTTAAAAGAATATTAAAAAGTTTTAAAAGCTAAAAAATTTCTCAACTTGTAAGCGAAGATTAAAATGAAAAGTTTTGTTGTTATTTACGATTTTAAGATTACTAAAATTAATTCTATTTTCACCATCATCATTGAGCATTAAGTTATTTACAAAATAAGGGTGTATTTGCATGCATACCACACACACAATTCTTAAATATTTACATATCTAACATCCAAACTTTTATATTTTCATTCTTTACGGTCAAATCTTTGACATACATCAAAGATATCACCATCTTAACTTTTTAAAAATAAAATAATCTTTTCATGCATATATTTTTAATATGAAAATGTTACACACGTAACTATCAAACTTTAGGTGTTAGATATGTAAATTCATAAGAATTGTGATGTGAAAACGAGAGAGAGAGAGTTACATTTCCTCCTTTGAAGTTATAAATGGAACGAATTTATTATAAATAAATAAATAAATATTTTTTTGTTTGAAGCTCGTATTAGCTCAGATATCAACCAATGATATGAGCCCAGCCATGTATGCCTTGTTTTTCAGGAATGAGTGGGAAGATCTGTTTGTGCAACTACTCCATTGCTGATTTATGTGAATTCATAGATATCTTTATAGAGTTTAGGATGATGATTCCATCGATGCTAATGCTATGGTTAGTCATTGTCCANATTTTTTGTTTGAAGCTCGTATTAGCTCAGATATCAGCCAATGATATGAGCCCAGCCATGTATGCCTTGTTTTTCNATCTGTCTCCTCCGTGATTCTTTAACTATGTTGAGATAGCCATATAGTACCAATAGTATGAGCATATATGCAAAGTATAATGATATTTTCTTGCTTTGAAGCTCATAGCACAAATAAAGTGCATTTGGGTTAACTGAAGCACTAATATACTCTTGAGAAAACAATACAATGCATATATGCAATAACCTATATGGAAATCTATCACGCAAACTTAAGAGACTTGAAAGATTTACATACATACCGCTTGATTCCTATGTATTTACATATCTATCACCTAAATTTTGCTGCTTTTTATATATGTACGTATTTCTTATGCATGAAAAAGATGTATTTTATTTTTTAAAAGATAAAATACATATAGATATCAAAAATAGAGTTTAATTGTTAGATATATAAATACATAGGAATTGAGTTGTATTAAATGCCCCAAAAAAATACTTATGGCATAGTCAATCAAATATTAACAACAAATATAAAATACAAGGCGGCAATTAAGTTAAATTTTAACTAATAAGCTGACTTTATAGATTTTTTATTATTTTATTTATTTTTTATATTTCAATTTGTACATTAAAATTCGGTGTTATATTCAACTGTATCTGGAACTGGATAAGAAAGTAAATGAACAAATTTGAACAAGACTCTAATTTTGAAAATTGTAGGCTGTCTGAGAAAATCTTCAGCACATGGATTCGACATAAATGTGGCATTTGCTTGTATTGAATTTATTTTTCATAGCAAGTGGTGTACTTCTTACATTTTGGACACACCAGCTTATGATTTAGCCATTTCTGATAAAATAATAACAGGTGGCATGTGTTCTGATGTTCCATCTTCAGCAAGAAGATTTCCCTGTGGATACCCATGTGAGTGGATTTTACCATAATTTATACTAATTTTTTTATTTTACCTAATATAGATTAGAATGAAAAAAAAAAATCAAAAATTTTTGCAGGTTTTTCGAATCACAAAATCTATTGGTTGGGTGCCCATGAAGGCAGACAGAGAGAAGGCATATCTTCACCTTAATAAGAGGATCCCCAATGAGTTGAAGTTTGATTTGAATTGTCTGCTGGTAAGCCATGGAAAGATATGCCACAGATGTGCCGGTAAGGGAGGTTCTGATGCTTCTTGTCCTTTGAAAATTTATTTTATCATGTAGCATTGAATGTTATTTACAACAATAACAACAAGAAGTTTTACATCACATAAGTCAAATCTAAAACATCTCCTAACAGGGTCCCAGATGTCCTACATTTAATGTGACCAAACTATCTAAGATGACTCTCTCCATTTTTGTCTGCCACTGGAGCTACTCCAACTCTTGCACTGATATATTCATTTCTCATTTTGTCTCTAAATGTAAAGTCACTCGTACGCCTAAGCATTCTCGTCTTAACTACACTTAATTTTATACTTCCCTTTTACAGGGCAATATTTTGTACCATAAAGCATTGCACTTCTCGCCACCATCTTATAAAATTTTATTTTTAAGTCTAAACGGTTCTTTTCTATCACACAATAGGCTCGATGCATTCCTCCATTTCAGTCATCTAACTTGAATTCTACTATTAACATCTTCATTATATTACCCTCACTTTCAACAATAGACCCGAGATATCTAAAACACTTAACTCATTTTAATCATTTAATCACCCATTGTTATAATTTCATCACTAGATCTATTATTATTAAAATTACATTTTATGTATTCTTTTTTGTTCTACTAAAATGAAAGCTTTTAGACGGTAAAGTTGACATTTATAATTCAAGTTTTTTTCTGATCACTCTCTCCCTTCTTATCCACAAAAAGAATATTATCGGTGAAAAGCGTTACACCAACGTGTATCCTCTTAATGTCCATCAAGTACATTCCTAACTAAAGTAAATCAATATAGCCTTAAAGTTGATATCTCATGTAATCCAATGGAAATAAAAAAAATACTTTGCCAATCTTCCTTTTGTTTGAACACCAATGACATTCTAGTATGTGTCCTCAGTGACTTGAATATAAGAAATATCAATATCTTTCTTTTCTACAACTCTTCAAATTATTTCTCTTTGAAATATGTCATAGTTTTTTTTTTAAATCAATAAAAATTATATGTAGATCCTCCTTCTCTCTATCATTATCCATCAAACGTTTCAATAAATGTTTAGCTTACATAATAAATTTTGCCCGACATGAATCCAAGCTGATTTCGAGAATTTTTTACATCACATCTCAACTCATGTTCAATTCCTCTCTTCCATATATCATAACTTTAGTGTATGACACATTTATTTAATTCCTCTATAATTTGCACTTTTTTATCGTATATATTATTAAAAATAGAAACCAATGAACCCTTCTTTCTTCGCTCATCAAACATCCTATTAGCTTTTAAAAGAATATTAAAAAGTTTTAAAAGCTAAAAAATTTCTCAACTTGTAAGCGAAGATTAAAATGAAAAGTTTTGTTGTTATTTACGATTTTAAGATTACTAAAATTAATTCTATTTTCACCATCATCATTGAGCATTAAGTTATTTACAAAATAAGGGTGTATTTGCATGCATACCACACACACAATTCTTAAATATTTACATATCTAACATCCAAACTTTTATATTTTCATTCTTTACGGTCAAATCTTTGACATACATCAAAGATATCACCATCTTAACTTTTTAAAAATAAAATAATCTTTTCATGCATATATTTTTAATATGAAAATGTTACACACGTAACTATCAAACTTTAGGTGTTAGATATGTAAATTCATAAGAATTGTGATGTGAAAACGAGAGAGAGAGAGTTACATTTCCTCCTTTGAAGTTATAAATGGAACGAATTTATTATAAATAAATAAATAAATAATTTTTTGTTTGAAGCTCGTATTAGCTCAGATATCAGCCAATGATATGAGCCCAGCCATGTATGCCTTGTTTTTCAGGAATGAGTGGGAAGACCTGTTTGTGCAACTACTCCATTGTTGATTTATGTGGATTCATAGATATCTTTATAGAGTTTAGGATGATGATTCCATCGATGCTAATGCTATGGTTAGTCATTGTCCAAATAAGAAAATTTTTATTAATATAATAGACCCAAATAAATAAATATGCTCACTGTTGCTAAAGTGCTAAATGTATGTAGATTAGGATTCTTTCTAACTCATAAATATTTGAAAATAGATTTATATGGTTTAATGTTGATGGTGTTTGTATAATCCATTCAAGACCCTCCTAATGAGACAAATTATAATCCCCATCAAATCCCAAAAACTAATAAGATCATCTCTAAATTTTTATGTATTTACATATTAAACATGTAATTTTTTTGTGGATGAATGATATATTTCATTTCTAAAAGTCAAAATAGTGTTATTAACTTCTTTATCATGCTTTCGGTTGTCCACATTTTAAGCACATACTTTCCTACATATTATATACGAAAGTACAATTATACAAAATTAATCTCAATTATTATTATTTTTTTGGCCACTTAAGGGTCTATTTGGGGCAGCTGCTGCTTATTAATAAGCGGTTGATAAGTTGTCGATAAGCCGTTAAAAAAATTTGTGGTGGCTATTACATTTTTTTTGTTTTTTTTGGAAAAGCTTAACCGCAACTAGAAAGTTGTCACAGCGACTAGTTATGAATGGTGTGAAAATATTGATTTCATCATTTTGAAAATGCAACATTTTGAATAGGATGCCAAAATGCAGTTTACCCAAATGGGCTCGGGTGCGTTTGAAANTTGTGGATGAATGATATATTTCATTTCTAAAAGTCAAAATAGTGTTATTAACTTCTTTATCATGCTTTCGGTTGTCCACATTTTAAGCACATACTTTCCTACATATTATATACGAAAGTACAATTATACAAAATTAATCTCAATTATTATTATTTTTTTGGCCACTTAAGGGTCTATTTGGGGCAGCTGCTGCTTATTAATAAGCGGTTGATAAGTTGTCGATAAGCCGTTAAAAAAATTTGTGGTGGTTATTACATTTTTTTTGTTTTTTTTGGAAAAGCTTAACCGCAACTAAAAAGTTGTCACAGCGACTAGTTATGAATGGTGTGAAAATATTGATTTCATCGTTTTGAAAATGCAACATTTTGAATAGGATGCCAAAATGCAGTTTACCCAAATGGGCTCGGGTGCGTTTGAAATGCAATGCATCAAATAAGTTACCCCAAAAAGGCCCTAAATCTTAGGGCGTCGTCTTCAATACTATGTTTTATAGATGAATGAAATACTTGTGTTTTATTATAAAATTTATTTATAATTGGTAAAAGCTTAAATATCAAACTTTAGGCGTCAGATATGTAAGTAAATACATCAGAATTGTGTGGGAAGTATGCAGATTTCCCATAAAGATATTATAGATAAGAGTTGTATACCTGAAGAGTACTTTGATGACTGATGCCCATTTTGTTCCTTAAAGCTCTATGATTATAATGAATATTTTCTGCCATGTGGTAGCAGAATAAAATTCATCAAAATATCAAAAATAATTTAAAAAGTAATTGGTTGCNATATTTTATGCCATGTGGTAGCAGAATAAAATTCATCAAAATATCAAAAATAATTTAAAAAGTAATTGGTTGCTTTATGATGTGGGTCCCAACTGAACAACTATCACTTGCAAGTTCCTTGGCCTGTATATCTAAATGATTGAAGGTGATGACTTNATATATATATATATATATATATATATATATATATATATATATATATATATATATATATATATATATATATATATATATATATATATATATATATATATATATATATATATATATGTAAGTTTAAAACATAAGAGCTTGTATGGTAATGTAGTTATATACCTTTTTTCGCATATATTTGGTTCATGCTTGAATTCAACACTTTACATTTATTTTTTCCAATTAATTTTAATGAGCCAATTTCGAGTTGAACACAAGCCGAACGTGAATAAGAATATTTAAATCAAGTCGAACACGAACACAGTCTTCACGAGCCAATTTCAAACACGAGCCAATTTCAAACTAAAACAATTTCGAATAAGCCTAACATGAGCCAAGCCTGAGCTCGCTCAAGCTCGGCTCGTCTACAGCCCTAGTTGTTAAAGTGGTGGAACCTGGTCCACAGAATCAATTATGACAACTTGATTACTCCTTAATTTTTTTTAATCTTCATTGCTGGATTACCTCCTATGGATCCTGCCAAAGTCTCCCGTCTCTCTCCACGCGGTCCCGCCATCTCTCACGCGGAAACGAGTTTCCTTATTTAGCTTTTTTTTTGCTTCTTATATAAGGGCCAAGCAAATCTCTACCAAAACCCCTCTACAACCCACGGCTGGGAAAAGAAGAAAAGAAAAGTTTTTTTCTTCCTTGGATTCTTGTGCAAGGTGACTCACGGGATTCCCTTTGTTTTGCCTTTTTCTTTTGGTTGTAACTCATTTAGAGAGAGAGAGGGGTGAGGAGAGAGAGAGAGAGAGAGGAAGAGTGAGGTTTTCTTGTAAACGTGGAGACACCCGATAGTGTAATTCCTCGAAGTAATAAAATTTTCTGCAACTCAGTAGATGTAAGCAAAATTGTCGAACCACATAAATTTGTGTTCGCCTTTTTCTAGTATGTTTTTCTCGTCCCAATTTTTTTTTTCATTTTTCGTCGTTATTTTTTTACAACAATTGGTATCAGAGCCACGGTTCAGGATATAAGGAAGACGTTGATTGGAGACGAAGTGAAGGTTTCGGGGATCGAGAAGTTTGACGGCACGAATTTTGGTTACTGGAGGATGCAGATAGAGGAATACATCTGGGAAGAAATTTCATCTTCCATTACTGGGAAAATGACCGGAGAATATGGAAGAGACACTGATTGGAATTTGTTGGATTGACAAGTTATGAGGGTTATTCGATTAACCCAGTCGAGATTCGTTGCCCACAACATCATCAAAGAGAGGACGAATGCAGCTCTAATGACAACCTTATCAAGTATGTATGAAAAGTCATCCGTGAATAACAAGGTGCACTTTATGAAAAAGTTATTCGACTTTAAGATAGCGGAAGATGTGTCTGTCGTTCAACATTTAAATGATTTCAATACCATCACAAATCAATTGTAGTCTGTTGAAATTGATTTTGATGATGATATATGTGCGTTGATACTGTTGGCGTTATTGCCAAATAGCTGGGAAGTTATGAGGATGACAGTTAGCAATTCTGCAGGTAAAATTAAGCTGAAATATGATGATATTCGTGATTTGATTTTGGCTGAGGAGGTGCGCGGGAAAGATTCTAATGATGCCTCGGGTTCGAGTTCAGCACTGAATGTTGATTCCAGAGGGAGATCACATGAAACAGAGGAAGGTCAAAATCAAAACACAAAAACAAGAGCAAGTCAAAGCCTGGTCAGCAAGCAACATGTTCTAATTGTGGCAAAACTGACCACATAAAGAACTGCAAAAATTCTAAGAAGACAGAGAACGTCAGTGTTAATGCTGTAACTGAAAAAGTGTCGGATACACTATTGCTTGCAGTTCGCAGCTCTGTTAAAGATTGGATATTGGACTCAGAGGCTTCTTTCCATACATCTTTCCACCTAAAGTTAATGCGAAACTATGTTGCAGGTGACTTTAGGAAGGTGTATTTGGCTGATAGAGAAGCTTTGAATGTGGTGGGGATGAGAGACATTGATATTGCACTCCCTAATAAGAACAAATATAATCTGCAAAAGGTCAGACACATTCCTGAATTGAAGAAGAACCTCATTACTTTTGGGTAGCTAGATGAGGGTGGTCATTCAATATTGTTCTCTGATAACACCTGGAAGGTTACCAAAAGAGCACTGATACTGGCTCGGGGTAAGAAGACCGGTACGCTATATATGATTACTGGTTTAATTAACAGTGTTAATACTACAGTTGCAGAGAGCACAACAGACATGTGACATTGCAGACTCAAACACATGAGTTAGAGAGGTATGAAAGAGCTTCAGTCCAGAGACAAGCTGTCAGAGCTGAAGACAGTTGATCTTGGCATGTGTGAAAGTTGCATTATGGGGAACCCGAAGAAGATCAACTTCTTGAAAGGTGGCAGAGTGTCAAAGGCAGGAAAACTAGAACTTGCACACACTGACGTGTGGGGACCTTCCCCAGTGGCATCTCTTGGAGGCTCTCGCTACTATGTCACGTTCATAAATGACCGCAACTGAAATGTATGAGTTTACTTTCTGAAGCATAAATCCGACGTCTTTGTTGTGTTCAAAACTTGGAAGACCATAGTTGAGACAGAGACAGATCTAAAACTGAAATGTTTGAGATATGACAATGGCGGTGAGTACATCGATGGTGGGTTCAAGGAGTATTGTGCAGCTCAGGATATTAGAATGGAGAAGACTATTCTAGGGATACCACAACAAATTGGAATTGGAGAGCGTATGAACAGGACCATCAATGAGCATGTCAGGAGCATGAGATTGTACGTCAGACTACCACCAACTTTCTGAGCAGATGCGATCAACACCGCAGTTTATTTGATCAACAGAGGGTCATCCGTCTCATTAGACTATGAATTACCTGAGGAATTCTGGAGCGGCAAAGAGGCCAAACTTTCTAATGTTAAAACTTTTGGTTGTCTTTCTTATGTTCTAACCAATCTTGATGCTCGTAACAAACTTGAGGCTAAATGAAAGAAATGTTATTTTATTGGCTTTGGAGACGAAGCATTTGGTTATCGTTTATGGGATGATCATGATCGAAAGATTATCAGAAACAAAAATGTGATCTTTAATGAGAAGATGATGTACAAAGACAAGACTTGTACAAATTATGAAGCAACTCAAGAATCAGAGCTCATGAGGTTTGACGATCTACCAGATGTCACAGTACAGGGTGGAGAAGTGAATGACGATGAGAATGGGTCTGGGGCACCCATTCCTATTATTCTGCAGTCAGGTTCAGAGTCATCCACTACCCCCAGCAACCGTTTGCAAGTCAATCCGGAGCAGACATTCGCCACAACGTTACTCACCAACTCTGAACTACATCTTGATGACAGATAATGAAGAACCACAAAGCTATAAAGAAACATTGACAGAGGAAAATTCTAGCAAGTGAGAGTTGGCCATGAAGGAGAAAATGGATTCCCTGTTGGGAAATCATAAATGGGAGCTAACAGAACTTCCACTATGAAAGAAGACATTGCATTATAAGTGAGTATACCGGGTGAAGACTGAGTTTGATGACAGTAAAAGTTAAAAGACTTTCAGCAGAGGTAGAGTATTGATTACTTCGAGATTTTTTCTCCTGTGGTGAAGCTCATAACCATTAGGATGACACTATATATGGTTGTCACCAAATATCTATTTATGGAGCAATTAGATGTAAAAACTTTTCTTCATGGAGAACTTGAAAAAAACATCTACATGAGCCAACCTGAAGGGTTCGTGGTACTAGAAAAATAAGATTCAGTTTGCAGACTGAAGAATAATCTGTATGGCCTGAAATAAGCTCCTAGACAGTGGTACAAGAAGTTTGATAAATTCATGTTCAATGCATGGTACAACAGATGTCAGGCAAATCACTGTTGATATGCCAGACACTTTGACAACTCTTATATCATCATACTATTGTACGTGGATGATATGCTTATTGCAGGGGACAACATTGATGAGATCAATAATCTGAAGAAGCAGATGTCATAGCACTTTGCAATGAAGGATTTGGAAGCGGCAAAACAAATCCTTGGCATGAGGATTATCAGAGACAGAGTCAAGGGCGCGTTGAGGCATTCACAAACTGAATATGTGAAAAAGGTAGTCAACATGTGCAATATGGATCGGGCCAAAACAGTTGACACACTTTTAGGCAGTCACTTCAAACTCAGCAAAAATCAGTTACCCAAGTCAGATGAGGAACAAGACCACATGAGTAAGGTTCCTTACGCTTCAACGATTGGTTCACTTATGTATGCTAAGGTCTGCACCAGACCGGATATTGCCCATACAGTGGGAGTTGTGAGCAGATACACGAGTAATCCAAGGAAGGAACATTAGGAAGTTGTGAAGTGGATCTTGAGATACCTAAGAGGCTCTTCAAAAAACTGCTTGTGTTTCTCAGGAAAGAGTCTGGAGGTATATAGTTATGTTGATGTAGATTTAGCTGGAGACATTGACAGTAGGAAGAGTACTACAGATTATGTTTATACTTTTGGTGGTACTACAGTGTCATGAGGCTCAAATCTACGGAAGACAGTTTCTTTGTCCACTACAGAAGCTGAGCATGTTGCAATATCAGAAGCTGCTAAGGAGATGATATGGCTGCAGAGTTTCTTGGAGGAATTGGGTAAGGAGGTTCAAAAGGGCACTCTCTACAGTGATTGTCAAAGAGTCATATTCCTCGCTAGAAATCCAGCATTTCAATCCAAGACCATGCACATTCGGATCATATATCACTTTATTCGATCATTGTTAGGTAACAAACAATTGCTACTTGAGAAAATTTGTGGAAGCAAGAACTCTGCTGATATGTTTACCAAGGGTGTTACATTTGAGAAACTGAAGTTGAGCTCGACTTCAGTTGGTCTTCTAGCTTGAAGACAGGGTCTTCAGTTACAGAGGTGAAGGATATAACGTTTGAGTAAAAGAGCGGTACAACCAATAGATAGTGTAGTCTATGTCCCGGTTTCTAAGTAGGAGAATTGTTAAAGTGATGGAGTCTGATCCACATTATCAATTATAAAAAATTAATTACTCCTTCCTTTTTTTTAATCTTCGTCGCATGGATTACCTCCTATGGATCCCGCCGAAGTCTCCCGCCTCTCTCCACGCGGTCTCGCCATCTCTCACGCGGAAATGAGTTTCTTTATTTAGCTTTTTTGCTTCTTATCTAAAGGCTAAGCAAATCTCTACCAAAACCACTTCCCAGCCCACAGCAGGGAAAGGAAGAAAAGAAAAGTTTTTTTTTTTCCTTGGATTCTTGTTCTAGGTGGCTTACGTGATTCCCTTTTTTTTTGTTGTAACTCATTTAGAGAGAGAGGTGGGGGAGGAGAGAGAGAGGAAGAGAGACAAAAAAGAGAGATTTTCTTATAAACGTCGAGGCGTTCGACGTTCTACGGTGTAATTCATCGAAGTAAGAAAATCCTCTGCAACACCGTAGACGTATGCAAAATTTTCGAACCACGTAAATTTATGTCGCCTTTTTCTAGTGTATTCTTCTCGTCCCAATTTCTTTTTTCATTTTTCGTCGTCATTTTTTTCACAACACTAGTAACATATCAACATGGTAGGAATCCTTCTTGGGGAAGCATAGTTCTTCTATCCATCAGCTATCTATGTTACTGTCTCAGAACTTAATGTGTGGCATACTTGCTTCCTGCACCATGAATTAGAAAACAGGTGTTTTATGGTTCAATAAAGCACAATTCTTAAAGTTTTTGTTTAAAATAATGTCACATGGGGAGGGTAAAGGAGACGATAAGTGGTTCAGGCTGTTTGGTTTTGAGTCAATGACGGCCATGGAAAAACCTGTGAGAGGCGGGCGGGATGAAGAATCTGGTGAGGAGAAGAGGATTGTATGCCAGTTCTGCTTGAAAATTTTCCCAAACTCACAGGTAGTAGGAGGTCATTAGATGCACGTAAGAAGGAGAGGATAAAGAAGAGGTTGGAGTTAGAGGCAAGGAAGGTCAGCATCAACTGCTACCTTCAGCCTCTTATTAGGATCCATGGTTCAGAATGCAACTGTGTTGTACCATGGTTCTATGAACCAGACTCATCTGAGTTAAAGCTCTTCGAGTCTGCAAGAAGCTTTTAAACAGGGATCTTTACACCATTCAAGGCGACTTCAGCTTGAGCTCATCAGGGTTTCATGTGTTTTGGGCAACGTGTAGCCAAATAGCCATAAGAATAGCTGGTCTGTGATTATGAAGCTAGGGGTAGGTACAAGAATCAGATCTAGGGACATGAAACTTTGGTCACATTCTTACTGACTTATTGGCGTGAGATTGCTTTGAGTATAAATATAATGATACACTTGATGAGAAGTGGCATTTCTTTTCAGTGAGCTGAAATCGATCAAAAGTTTAACTCTCGACAAATTGTTGCAAATGATAGATATAATTTGCTTTCAAGTACTTATATGATTTAATTTTGAATTTGTATGTTTTGATTTATTTGCTTTAAGTCCTTACATGAATGATTTTAATTTGAATGTCTTGATTTATTATTTTGAGAAATTGATTTGAAAATTTATTTAGAAGCTCCCCAGTTGGATTTCAAGCAAAATGATATCATCGGGTATTTTATAAGAATCGTGTTGATTTTACATCTTACTTATAAAAGACAAGACACGATTGACACGTTGACTGAATTTTAACATTTGCTAACTCCGTCTTACTTATAAAAGATCGGGTTCATGGTTTATATCATCTAAGTTTATTCAAATACTCTTGTGAATTATCAAGAAGTATCATATGAAATATTTTAATTATAAAAGAAGTATCGAATTATGTGCTGAATTATGAAGTATCGTCTTACTTATAAAAGATCGTGTTAATTTTGAAAATAAACCGCTCCAGTTGAAATGTTTTATCAACTCGATCATCATATGAAATATGAATATTTAAAACACTTGTGTTTATAATTTATCTGTAATTTATCAATTTAATATATTTACAGTATTAGTCTTGTTAATTCCAATTCCTAACAAGAAGTATCGAATTATGTGACTTTGACTTACAAGATTTATACTTATTATTTGGACATATTATTGAGAAATTAGAAATTAGGGCAAAGAAAGTGCAATAATCATCAAAATCAAGAAGAAAAATATAGAGATTTAACGAGGTTTAGCGATTTGTCTACTTTGGGAGTTCTTTAGATTTCACGAAAAAAGAGTACACATCCTCTATAGAGTTACAATACAATATATATATATATATATATATAATCCTGGCGTACAATATGAAATTATAAAATTATCCATATACCGTATTGAGAGGGCATATCCATTTCCCAACCCACATAACGAAACTCCCCCCGATTGAACAGATGTTTTCGCTCCACTCCAAAATCTGCCCCTCATCTGGTATATGAGTCATACCTAACACGTTTGAAAGTAATAAACTCATCAACTCTAATCCTGGGCAGAATCCAACTGGTTGTATGAAATTTACAATATTTCCCTATAAACAAGACTGCCCAAATGAGCGCTTGTATATTTTTATAGTGTTGAATTTGATTTCAAAATATAAATTTCGTAACTTTAAGATAAGTGTAGAGTTTTTTAGGAGGAAATTTATTTATTTTTTCAAATGCGAGTAATTTAAGTGAAAATTTCATTTGGACATAATACGCAGCATTTTTAGGCCATTTCAGTTTAAAACACTTTGGCGGAGCACGCCCAATTAACTTTATAGTTAATTTTGAGCTAGCCCGCTCAAATGAAGCACTGCACAACAATGCCATTATAAAACACCTTGTCCCACATCAAAACTTTCATATTTACGCATGACAATCAAATTTTTAATATCAAATAAAAATTAATACTTTTACCATTGTTTTAAAAGTGAAATACACATTTTCATGCATAGCTACATAATGATTGTGTGCTAAGTATGTAGATTTTCCTTCTTTTTCTTTGATAAACTACACAATTAGTTCAATTAATACAGATTAGCACAATTACATGAGCCATAACATTCTAATAATAAATTAATTACAAGCTATTTGATTCAAATTAATAATATAATTACTTCATATATTATTTAAGTAATTCCTATCCAGTTAATTTAAGCATCAAATAGCACTAATTAAACCTTTTATTTATCTTAATTATATAGTAATTAAATTGCACGCTGATTCAAATCACCTCATATATCTAATATGAAATTCCTTGAACCCTCTTCCATGCAGGAAGAAACAGTTTTGAAAATTCAATAAAATCAGGATATACCAATTTTGGATTTAAAGAATTGCAAATCTGAGACTGGCAAATTCTGCCTGCATATAAAAATGGTCTTCTCGTTTCCAATTTTGAAGCTCTAAGCCCACTATATAAAGTAACAAATTAATGCATAGGTAAGGTGGTATGTATGTGAAAAAGAGTCGTGTTTAGGTGTTACATATATGTAAATACATAGAAATTGAGTGGTATGTATGTAAAACTTTCTAAAGCAAAAGCTGTGGAAATTAGAGAAACACGAGACAAGAGTTCCACAAAAACAAGTTCAGACTCTGGAAAAAAAGAGACATTTGCACTCCAACATAGTACAGCCAAATACTCGTTCATATGAGATACACTTGCATTCATTTTATTTAGCACAATCAAAAAGGGTTTACAGAAATTAGGGTTTTAGGGCATAGAGGAAGGAGAGAAATTAAGACAAGTAAAAGAACCTCATATGAATGCCGGCCAACACGAGATCTCTAACAATAACATCCAAATAAGACCATAGTAAAACATAGACTTCAACATATCACACGACGACTACACCGTCTTTAGTGGAAGGATAAGGCTTCTTGCTAAACAAATTATTTACAAATATTCATTTAAGTGTTAAATAAACCACAAAATTTTAGCACAATCTAAGTAGTTATAATCCAAGTTTCAAATAGAAAAAAGAAATAGGAATTTGAATGGAGTTTCATGATACAGAAAAAACAAAATTTTCCATTCAAGAGTAAATAAAACTTCGTCGCACGCCGTAGAAATCTACCATTTAATTTAGGCAGTTGGAAAACTTCTAATCAATCAAACAAGCAACAAGTAAATAATGACGACAAAGCTTTAAAAAATTTTCATTTTTNACAAAATTTTCCATTCAAGAGTAAATAAAACTTCGTCGCACCCATTAGAAATCTACCATTTAATTTAGGCAGTCGGAAAACTTCTAATCAATCAAACAAGCAACAAGTAAATAATGACGACAAAGCTTTAAAAAATTTTCATTTTTCAAAATCACTCTTAATTTATGTTACATGTTGGGCAAAACTAGGAGTATATTACATTTTATTTACAAACATTTTAACTCCTTTTACANTTATGTTACATGTTGGGCAAAACTAGGAGTATATTACATTTTATTTACAAACATTTTAACTCCTTTTACATATTTTAAAGCAAAAGTTTGCCCAAATCACCCAATTCCTATGGATTTACATATCTAACAAATGGAATAGGAAAATTTACATACATACCACACAACTCTTACGTATTTGCATACCAAACACCTATTAACCTTCTGGGCATTTACATACATAGCACAGAACTCTTTTAAGTATTTATAAATCTCACACCTAAACTTTCATATTTAACAACAACATTCAAATCTTTGATATCACATCAAAAATCGCACTATAAGCACTGTTTAGAAGTGAAATATATGTTTTCATGCATAGGTTTAAAATATCAAAGTGCTCTGTGTAAATATCAAAGTGCTTGAAAGAGATGTAAATGCATGAGAATTGTGCAAACTTACCAAAAGCTCAATATTTATATTTATAACACTTATGTTCTAGAAACAAATATGAAACTATAGGTGTTTGATATGTTAACACATAAATATTATGTGGCATGTATGCAAATACCCCAATGAAATAAATGGTTGAATCCATGGTCTGATCCTCTATAATTACCAAAAATTAACAGCAAAAGCAAAAAAGTATAGCAAAAAGCAAGAGTTCAAATGAACAAATAATAACCTACAAACAAAAATCAGAAAGACAAGATTTTTTTCTAAAAGAGCACACATAATAAACTAAATGTTAACAATAACATACAACTCAACTAAGCACTAAACCCCTCAGAGAAACACATATTTCAAATATTGACTGAACAAAATTGTTGCATCCCCATCCTAATAATCAAAATTTAGGCCTTTATCGCCTTAAAATCATAATCTGGAGTGTCAAATATCCACTCATCAAAATTCACCAACAGATTTAAGCATGAAAACTGGAGTTTGATTTATATAATCATCTGAAATAAAAAGTTTCAGAATTCAATCAACACCTAAAACTTTTTAAACCTTCATAACCAAAAATCTTCAAGGAATTCAGTGACAAACAGAAACAGAATTTTGGAAGATACTCAATCAGAAGTTCACCTTTCAAGCATGGAGAGCACTAAAGAACTGTTCCTTGCAGC
>JXCR01028040.1:0-12478 GCA_002079205.1 Phalaenopsis hybrid cultivar
GATTTTCCCATGTCCAATCGTGGAAACTTAAACTTTGAAATCTTAAAGGCAGAACCACTGATTTTAATCGAAAGTTTTTTTAAGTAACCTCAGTAATTTGAGATGTAATTAACTATAGGGACTTGCCTATATAGAGAATTTGGAACTTAGGTAAAATAAGCCCTATCTAATCCTTATATTAGATATGAGAACTCGTTGGTCTCATATAAAAATGTTTTGCAGACCAAACGGATGTCACAATTTTTTTAGTTTAGGTGATTGAGTTTACTACAAGTGCTATGTTTATTCTTCGGGATAAGTGTGTTACTTGTGGTATTGCGCTTAGTCATCCAACCATTCAATATATGAAACTCGTTTGGTCTCATCGATTTCAAAATTAAAATATTACTTTCAAAAGAATCAAAATCACATATTTATATTAAAATTATTTTCATATCTACAAAATTATCTCTTTTCCAAACCAGAAAATTAAAACGACCAACAGTCCGTGGGGCTAGATTGTGATATTATTGTTGACCTAAAAATTGAGCAAAGATTAGCCTCATTTCTCTTAATTTGCAGCTTTCACCTTCGGGCCGAACCTCCTCTACACCAATTCCCTTTATTCTTTTTCTCATGGAATCAGTTGATATTAGAATCTTCACTAATAGATGTTGTTTTCCTCATGTTGATCTCACCGCAGCACGTCTTCTATTCATAGCCCCCTTAACCCACACAATCTTTGTCCGATTGCACATCATTTGTGGCCCAAGTTGTGGGAGAATGTTTGACCTGATTGAACGTTTCTCTTATGTTTTTTTTGTCAAAATAAAAGGTGTAAGCTTATAATTGATGGTGAAAGCACTATGAATGTTGTCTCCAAAGCTGGTTTTCTTTAGATTAAATCCCAAGATATATGCTAAACCTTTTAATGTAGCTTGGTTGACGCGGGGGCTGGGAGGGCGATGGGATGCGAGGTAGGGACGCGAGGCGAGATGCAAGCAATGAGAGGCCGGCTGAACCAGCTTGGGGTGGGTCAGGTTCAGCCTCCTGCTGGACCGGTTGACATTCCTAGAATTGGGATGTGCCGCTCTCACCCTGCCTATCTCTCCGTTCCTTATTTCTTCCTTCCTTGCCTTTCTTAGAGCTGGAAATTTCCGGCCACTGACTTCCTCTTTCCTTTTCAATTTTCCCCCTAACCTTATCTATTTATCTGTATGTTTGCTGGAATTAGGGTTAGTTTTGGTTGTCTTATTGTTTCAGATTCTCCCTTAGAATCTCCTTCTCCTTTGCTAGGGCTGTATCCAATGACGGGTGGTATTTCGGCTGTATCATGCTCCAAAGTGGTGTCGTATCCTCTCCTATCTTCTTTCCTACCCCTTCTCCTTCACCTCCCTTTTCTGCCGACCGCCCCATCTCCTTCTAGCTACTCTGCTGCCCCCTTCAACTGCCGCAAGCCTGCTCTCCAACCCCCCAAATTCACTCCCAGCAACCTGTTCTCCTTCCCCTGCAGCCGCCTTTGCTGTCCAGCCCTTTTGGACACTCTTTTGCATCCAACCAATCTCCTACAACAGCTTTCCTTGCTGTTCGGCCCGTCCCTCCATCACCTGACACCCTTCCCCTTCCTTCCGTGCAGTTTTCCCTGCTGCCCCACACTTCCAACCCTTAAACCAGCCACTAGCCCTCTTTCCAACCTACTCTACAACCCTTAACCCTTTCCTTTTCCCTTGCTGCTTCGCCAACGCCACCACCGTCGTTGGATCTTCGCTTGTGTTTGTTGTGCTGTGTTTTTGTTTTGAGTTTTCTGTAACCCTAATTCAGTTGCTAATAAAATTTTGCTTTCATTTCTATTGATTTCTGAAGTAGTTCCAGTATCATTGGGTGAATATGACTTCATTACTGATAATTATATATTTTTAGTACCATTTAATTAGAAAGTTATAAGAAGATACATGCATCATCAATTTATATGGCATAAAGTTTTCTAGGTAGACCTTCGTTATGTTATCAAAATATTCTCTATTACATAATAGAAAATGTTTATGATTTCAAGTATATGGGTATTACCTTTAAACTCATGTTCTCTAAGCCGGTTGAAAAGACACCAAAGTCTATTTTAAAACAAAGTTTGAAATTCAGCGTAATGGAAAAAATAAGTTACAAATCTATACTCAATAGCAATGATATCAAATGAACTCCCTGAAGTTTTAGGATTGATCTCAATTGAACTCCCTGAAGTTTTTCCTTGATGTTTGACATTCAACATACAATTGAGCTTGTTCAGGTTTACAATTGCCAACTTTTTATCACTACTGGATTAACTCGAAAGAGCATATTGAGTAGAAACGATAGGCGATTTGCTTCTAAGATTTATACATAAAAGTTCGAGTTCCTGTGTTGTACTTGTTTTTACAAACTTACAAGAAAGATTAATTATGAAAAATGCATGTTGATTTAGAGCTATCAATAAAATTAAGGTTTTATTTGGGATTACTTTATGTTTTCTATTTTTTATTTTGTTTTGTTTTCAAATTTTGATTTTTAGAAAACGCGTTTGGTATTGTTATGATTTATCTGTTTTTGAAAATAAGAAATATAAAACATTTTTGGTTGGGCATTAAAAAATCTCTCCTTAAACCTTTCCATCTTCCCCTCTTCCATCGTCATCACCAACAAAACCCCTCCTCCTCACCCTCCGATGAACTCGATAGAAGATAAATCAATTTACCGCAGCCTCCAAATCAGTCTCCAAATCCTTCACAACTCATCTTATCGGTGGCACCAATGCGTTTGGCGGATTGAAGAGAAACCGAAGAAATGAAAGATCTCACTTGCAGCGCTTAAGGTGAAGCCATTCGAGTCCTGCATGGATCAAGTCAAGTTAGCCTCCAAATCCTTCGCAAGTCATCTCATCTCCCGAATGCGCGTCGCCTGATGGGAACTCACGACGGCAGCTCGATCGATCATCGATGGTGGCAGTGGCGCAGATTCACACACTGGAGATCACCCACCACCAACTTACATCCCCGACGTCGAACCCCGGCACGCACGATACTTTGACGTAGCATTGAAGGGAAGAGGATCATGATTTGCTCGAATTTAGGGCTCAACGCGTTTTAGCTATTTTCAAAACACAGAAAATTCTTTTGACGTGTTTTAACTGTTTTAAAAGTAGCCTATATGTGCTTAAAAATAAATTTAAAAGCAGATGAAAAAACAGAGAATCAAATTTTATTTTTCTGTTTGATTTCAGTTTTTTTTTTCAAAAACAAAAAATAAAAAGAAAAAATTGATCCCAAGCAAGATTTAAGATTAGACATGGGTTCTTGATTCAACAATTAGATTCTATGTTAGATCCAATTTTGAAATCTTTATTCTTCTCGAAGTTTGATCATGGATGAGGGTAACATCAGATTCAGATTCATAATATTCACACTTAGGATGAGTGGAAGATTAAGCCATAAATTAATGATGCTAATTGAGCTTTAAGAGTACATGAATTAAGCATATTTTCATCAGCGAGATTAGACGCAAATCAATCACTAAATCGATGATATTTAAGGATTAGCGTTGGTTTTCAGTCTGATTTGTTCTGACGTTAAATTGGAGCACAGTAATTTTTCTCATCTAATTTATGTGAAATGTTCTAATGAAAATTATTTGTGTCGTATTAGCGTTAGATTTGATTATACGTGACGTGCATCGACATTTGCGTCTGAAAATATCAGACGATGAATATTCACGCCAGATTACTATCTCATTGCATCGGAAAATTGTAGAATGTCAAAAAATTATTGTAGATGTAGCATCAAATTTTGCGTCCCAAAACAAACATAACTTTGATGCAAACCTGTAAAACAAAAAAAAAAAAATATAGAATATCAATTGTATTTTCACAACCCACGCAAAAACACATTTCATATCACATACTACATTAAGCATAACCATCTCACAGATCAAATCTCTAAATGATATAATTAATAAAAGAAAGATACTGTCATAAATCATCCCAAATAAGAATAATAAAGTTAATCCAAAAAATTTAAAACAAATGTTTGACATAATGCTTACAAATAAAAGAAAAAAAAAAACTACTCATCATCTCCATCCTCTTCTTCTTGCATGAATTCATTGGCTGATTGCCTTGGTTATTTGCTAAGGTCTCCACTATGCGCGCTATAGAGTCCTCGACTCTATGTTGGCCTTATAGCATCTGCTCGCGCAACTGACATATCTTGTTCATTGCAGCCACCTACATGGTAAGAGTCTTCTGCTCTGGCTGTGAGGAGCTCGGAGAAATAAGAACGAGACCACAAGAGCCTCAAAGACTATGCCCTTTGCTCCAAGGCCATAAATCCACCCCTTTTTTCTCCCTGTCGCCTGGGTTCAAAGCTCGTACTCCGAATGTGCAGTGGTAGACTAACTACCACTATTGCTGGCATCAGTCTGGGCATGAGTGGCCAAGTACCTCTTCTAGAGATGCTCAAACTCCTCTTGCATGATGAAAACCCGCGTTTAATTGACACTTTAAATAGTTAGAGTCAAAATAAACTTTTAATATAAGGTTTTTAACTTACAAGAACCGGGAATACTTTGAGACCCACCGCGTAGTTCCTAGACGCCGATGAGCTCGGACATGCAGCTCTGCAACGGAGGGAGCACGGCTCAACTCCATGCTCTGTAGCGTACAAAAATGGTTAGTGCTAAAAAATTACTCCAAAATTTGAATTAATGTTTAAATATCTAAAAAAATCTTACTAGTCTTCTATAGTGCTCTGTATGGGGGACCAATTCGCCAATATGGAGCGCAGCTTTCTTGGCCCCCTTCGTAGCCAGGTTCGTCCCGTTTGTCTGCCTCTTCCTCTCATAATTAGGAGAGGCCCAAGCTGCGGTCACCTAACCCCATAGCTCCTCACCAATCTAGGCAGACAGCTCGCCCCTCCGGCAGGTTGTCGTGAACATGTCGGCAAGGTGATGCCTACTCCAAATCTTTAAGTTTCAACAGATCTATTGGTGGTGCTCTGGGAGCCAGGTGAAGGACCTCTGTAATATCAGTATAAAAAATTAAATCAAATTCAGGAATCTTGCTCAAATTACATGATCGTACCTCAACCTCCCTGAAACATATGTCCTGAGTGGCTACAGGTATCTGATTTCACGATAAATATGACTCATCGTACCTACTTCTGATAATCTCTTTGATGTAAGTGTCGGGAAACTTGTGGGAAATTAATTTGCCCAAGAAACAAATTAGTTACAAAAAATATATATCATGAAAAATAGACATGATACAATGTTACAAATAACTTATGAGTCCCCCTCTGGCAGTAACTGTACCCTCGGGGGGCAGGAGTCGACGGACGAGGCTCAAGAGATTTGTCGGCAGCAGGTGGAGGAGAAGGTGGGGAAGCAGCAGCCATCAAAGGAGACGAGGCAGCATCGAGTGCGGGAGCAGGTGCCACAAGAGGGGCGACAACAAGAGGTGTAACATCAGTCGGTGAGGGAGGAGGTGCCACAGGAGGTGTAGCAACAATAGGTGGGGGAGGAGGTGACAGAGGAGATGCAACAGTAGTAGAAGCATCTGTAAGAGTAGATGACCTCCTCTTTCTGCTACTGTAGGTGGTCTCAAAAGTCCCCAAGACACGGGGTCTATGAGGTGATTAACCAGCTGCACCAGCTGTGGCCATCTGCAAACAAATAAATGACATTAAAAGGATTATTACTGGATGAAAAAATGATCACAAGTACAAAGAAACATTGCAGTAAAGGTAAAACACAAATAGCAGTTATGTCTAAAAATCGAAAAATAAGAGTAAAAAACTATGCCTCAAAGCAATAAAAGTAAAAGACAACATAACAGTAGTAACACAACCAAATCTAAAGTTTGCATACCTATGTTATCAAGTTTCATCAGAAGAACTCGTCGTTGAAGACGAACCTAAAATTCCTACTTCACTCTCTTCATCTTCATCAAAACCATGAGCAACCTCTTCAAAAGTTCATGTGATATCCTCTAGCGCAAATATTTCATCATTTGGGCTGCCCTGAATGCGAAAATCTGCATATTTTTCTCTTGGTGAATTGTTTCTGTAGAATATTTGTCATGTAGTCACACTACGATTAGTTCCACAGGCAAGATCTAATAATCTCAAAAAATTAATTACATTTCCACAACCTGCACACAACATTTAATCCACTTCACAACAATATTATATCTACCCGTATCACAAATCAAAGCTCTTAAAAATATCAATACTAAAAAAAGAGTTACTGTCACAAATCTAAATTATCAAAATTTTACATCTACACCCTGATCAATATAAGTTCAAACATTTCATAAATTAAAATTACATAAAAACTCCTAATCCTGCCACTCATCCTCTTTTTTATCCCCCTCATCCTCTTCTATAATTTTCGTCAGACGTGCTATACTACACTCAATTCTCTGTTGGCCCTCATGTAGATGGTGAACCTCCTTAGTTATATTAGTGACCTGCCTGGCAAGCTTCACAGTACTCGGGTGTGATGAGCTTGTGCGACCCATAGAAGCACGAGAGATCTCGACCTTCTTCTTCGTCACCTCCATCCATAGCTTGAACTTACACTGCTCAGTGGTAGGTTGATTACCACTACTGCTTGCAGTGCTCGAGGTTTGGGAGGACAACTGCCTCTCTCGGAGCTGCTCGTACTTTTCTTACATAATAAAAACTAATTATTAATTGTCATTTTAAACACTAAGAGTCAAAATAGATATGAAGTTAATTATATTCACCCGCTGAGGTAGCTAGTCTTCAACAGACTAACAAAAAAAAATAATCAGGAGCAATATACACAAGTAAAATGAAAAATGTGCAAAATTTAAACATGAAACATATCATAACTATGTCTAAAACAAAAGTAAAAAATTGGACAAGTATGACATATGTAGCAAAATAAAACAAAATGTTCATGGATATATTCATTTCAAATTTTGTCTCTTAGTGTAAAGTCACTCGTCCACCTTAGCATAAATCTAAGTTAACTTTTATGCTTCTTTTATTGGCTAATATACTGCACCATAAAGCATTGCAAGCCTCACCGCCGCATTATAAAATTTGTGTTCAAGTCTAAGTGATAATTTTTTATGTACAATAGGTCTTATGCATTCCTTCACTTCAACCATCCAACTTGAAGTGAAAATAAACCTAAAATCTACATTAACACAAGCACAGGGTAACCATTAAGTGTAGGGTTCTAACCCTTCATGCTTCACCTTTTCTCTCAACTAACTCTTCTAATTTACATTAACATAACTTAGATTAATCAAATTTAAACATAAAATCATCCAAGCACTAAGCAAACAATCCCCATACTATATTTAGTTCCAAACATAAACTCAAGCAACACTAAATAAATTAAAATTCAACAAACTTAATTTAAAACCTATAAATGAATTTATGCTAATATAACATAAACTACAAAAAACTACTTAAAAATCAAATCTTAATTAAACTACATTCAACGTAAAACTAAACCTAAAATCTACATTACTCCAAACCTAATCTTTAAGGGAGAAAGAAGATCTCATTATCACGAGGTTGAAGACAACCTCCATCTCACTAAGTCTTCTATGCATGAAGAAGAAAATTTATGGGGTGGTACTCTTTAAACTTTTCTCCAGGCTTTAAGTAGACATCTACTTCAACTTTGAAGAGAGAGATGGAGAGGAAGTTTATTCAATTCTCATTGTCTTTATGAGGTGGTTAAGTGGCTCTCACTTAAGCTAAATGAGAGAACGAAGAAGAAGAGAAGGGGGAAGAGTTCTCTCCATAATTTTTCCACTATAAGCTCTCCAAGCTCTCTTCATAATTTTTTTAAACATCAAACTTTACATGCATACCACATATGAATAGAAATAATGGTACAAATAGGCTTACCTCCATATCAATGCTTTCTTATAGTAGCGGAGTTGAAGGATGGGGGAGTTTCGGTTGTCTCTGTAAGTACGATTCGGTCGTTCCCTCATAGTTAGCTCAAATGGCGACTGTATCGCGAAGGTTTGCTCGAGAAGGAGATGGTTTTGAGCAAAACTGTAAGGGAGAGGGAGAGGGGCGGGGGAGCTTGAGAGAGTTTCTGGAAGAAGGGGAGACCGAGAGACAAAGCATGAAGAAATGAAATTTAGTCGGGCAAGATGAGTTATTTAGGTTATTTGCATTGAATTTCAGTGTAATTTGCATCAGACAAATTTAGGCAATAACAAGTTTTTGCGTCGCTTTATTCGATTAAACTTTGACGCTAACATCGTCGCAACTCCAGTTGAAGTTTCGCCATTTTCAGAATAATTTTTCTGTCAAACTTCTTGATGCATATGGGAGGCGAAATCTGCCTGAAATATCAAAATTTATTATCCGTCGCTTAACAGCCGCAAATCTGACATTAATAATATTTGCATTCGAAAGTTCCGACGCAAATATCAGACACTAATACTTGCTCCTCCTATAGTGTAAGATGCACCTGACACTTTTATGAGGTTTATGAACAAAGTTTATAAACTCTTAAATGATAAGTTTTTTGGTGTTTATTTTGTCCACATTTTCCTTTATAGAATATTTAAGGCATCACTCATCATTTTAGCTTTATTTTGGGCATTTTTTTCTAAAACTGGTATTTTAACCTAAAAAAGTGTATTTTTCTCTACTTGCAAGTTATATTTACAATTTCTTTCTAGATATTGAGTTGATTCGCAAATTGTTAAGGCTATTGTTAAGTGACCTCGGTTGACATTTTCATAGCATAGTCACTTTCTTTTATCATTTTATTAGAGACTTCAATTCTACTATTGTTGCTGGATATCTTGAACTAGAGAAAAATCCAATTCACTCCTTCCCATGAAACATTTGATTTTATCAAACCTAGATTGAATTTGTCCCCTATGCTTTAGGCGACTTCTTGATTTTGAAAAATTTCAAAATATCCTATGTTGTTCCACAATTAGGGATTGTGGAGTATGGAGTCAAGAAAACCTTGTTACTTAAATGAGAAGTTGTTGCTAAGAAAAATACTCCACTTATGATAAGGAGTTAAGTGTTATAGTGCAAGATCTGGGGAATTGGCCTCATTATCATTTTCATCAAGATGTTTTTTGGTTATATTATGCTTAGCAAGTTATGTGTCCTTTGTAATTCTGGAAAGAATTGAATCGCCGTTGACATGTATACTTGAAGTCTTTGTTAAACATCATTCGTGAAGATACAACAGTCAAGGCATTGAGAGCATTTTTTATCTTAGTACTATGACCATGAAATACAATATCTGAGAGAATAAAAGATGAGGATCTAGTGTTTTCCAAATTATCTGATATATCTTTGATATGAAAACAATTATTTTTTCAACTTCATATGGCAAATTGCATATCTCTTGAAATGGTCCAAATTATGTATTCCTTGTTTTTCCATATGAGATTCTCTTTTTTGAGAGTTACACGTGGGGGAATTACTTGGTCCTGTTGGTTGCAATAGGACTATCGGTTTAGTAGATAAGGGATAAAACTAGCCTCTACTTAGAAAAGATTATGCTAGTATAGTAAGCCAGTGTCTTGGGAATGTTGACCCAACCAATCTTCTTTTCCTCCTGTACTGGCTTCTCATGATGGATAGCTCTTGGCACACTTGTCATTGGCTCTTGTTGTTCAATCCAATGGTTGAATATTGTTTGAAGAATGGTGTGGGCATAATGCTATTGTGTTTTCTCTTCATTTTTAGGGCTAAGGTCTAGCCATCCTATAATGTTCAATATGATTGTAACTACACGATGTTACCAATGGATGATCTCAATCCTCCAAAATAGTTATGGTGCTCTCCTCAGATTCACCAACTCATATTTCAATATAAGCTGCTCAAACTTAGTTGTGTACTCTGTACCGACAAGTCATTGTGCTGCAAATTATGAAGTTTCAAAAAGACATGTCTGTAGTGTGCTTGAAGGTATTTGCACTGCGTCTCCCTTTTCATCTTGAATTTTTCCATGATTTGTTTTTTTTTCCTCATGCTGGTAGACACGTTTAATTTCCCCATCATAGGAAATCACTCTTCTTTAATTTGATGATAGCTACTTCACCATTTTGTCCGATGGAACATTCTTATATTAAAAAAATTGTTTTATATTTTGGAACCTCTCATTGAATTTGTGTGTACTCTGTACCCATGTGATTATCAAAATTCTGTCTGTAGTATGCTGGAAGATGTTTGTGCTACATCTCCTTTTTCATCTTGGATCATGTCGTGATTTTACTTTCTTGCTCACGTTGGTAGGCACTTCAAATTTTTTTCATCACAGGGAAGCACTTTTTTTTTAAAAAAAATCTGATGCCGACTAATTTCATCAATTTGGTGCCATTTGATTTTGAAGTCTCCCTCTTCAAAATCACCCTCCCCTCCTTTGCTCAATGTCTAATTGATGCCTCATTGGCTTTCCTTCAATTGAAACTTTTTTGTGAAAGGGTTTTTTTCATCTCCTCTGTTTGGGTTAGTCATCGTTGTTGTTGTTGTTGTTGTTGTTGTAGTAGTAGTAGTAGTAGTAGTAGTTAACTTCCACATGTTGACTTCTTTTAAAATCAACAAGCCTCCACTGCATTTGGTGGATTTTCTGTTGTTTATCTTCCATGGTAAGGTCTTGAACACTCCTCTGGGATTTTTTTTTAGAGACATGGTAGATCTCATCCCTTTAGGGTTACAGTGTTAGCGGAAATTTTGGATATAGGGCTAGTTGAAGGCCTAGGATTAGGTAGAGGATGTGGGGATGGTTTTGGTGGAGATGTTAGGTTATGTGGATTTTAGGTTTAGGAATGAGGAAAATAAATTCTTAAATATTTAGAGTTTGCTGGGCTGTGATACCAATTGATACCATTCTAGAAGTTCCCATAAAGTGTTTAAGAATCGAGATGTTTATTGGGGATGTGTTAGAATGATAATAATTAATGATTAGGGGAAAAAGGATAGTTGGAGAGGAAAAATATCATCCCAGCTGCTGTCCATGCCGAAATTAGTACGGAAAACAGCATGACAGTAATATTGGCAAGGTAAGATCGTCTAGGAGGATCCACTGCCTATTTCTGAACAAGCTACAACTACACCACTTACAAACAAATGAGGATACACTACTCATTGGGGCAGAAAATCAGAGAACACAATTTACATATACATAAACCAAAAGCAGAAGTCCCTAAAATCAGGAAACAACAATATATAAATAGTTCTAAAATAAAATAACCCTTATTATATTTCTAATAATATAAAATTGGGC
This sequence comes from Phalaenopsis hybrid cultivar, assembly GCA_002079205.1. Classification (NCBI taxonomy): domain Eukaryota; kingdom Viridiplantae; phylum Streptophyta; class Magnoliopsida; order Asparagales; family Orchidaceae; genus Phalaenopsis; species Phalaenopsis hybrid cultivar. The sequence continues at coordinate 11,260 of JXCR01028040.1, forward strand.
GTCTCATAAGGGTTGGAGCAGCCAAAATATTGGGATTTTCCCGCTACAGCAGCAGGACACCGTATTTCATCTCCGTGTTTGATCAGGATGTGGTTACGCATCCCGTGGGACGCTCCCACATCACAATGCTTTGCCAAATGAAAATGGTAAAATGACTGAGGTTATTGAATAAAAATTTTTAGATCATAATGAATGTGATTATGTGTTATTTTGTATTAGCCATTAGCGCTTTGCATAGTATACACTTAAGAATCCCAAACCTCAGGCCGCTACATAATACTTAGAAAACTTCAGATCAAATGCTTACATATTGATTTTCTGGTAATAGTGAACATTAATCAAACTTTCAATATTGAGGATTTAATAGCATGTAGATTGCATCCAAAGTTTTCAGCAGCTATCTCTATGAGTATAATTTTTTACCAACATCAACCAAGCTCTAGTCTGGAAAGATTCTTTTAAATGAGATTTGATTTTGTTCTTTAGGCGAGTAGCATTACATTTTTAGATAATAAGATAACTTATCATGAGATGACTCTTGGGTGACTCATGATTAGCTACGATACTTCTCTACCTTTTTGATAAATATCTTAAGCATAAATCTTTAGTGGATGGGAGTCGTTTGATCCAGACTTGAATTAAGCATCAGGCTTCTAATTGATTAGATTGTCTTACTGTATTTAGATATTTATATTCTGGCTATTTAGGATATATTTTCTTTTTTATTTCATTTTGTTTCTTTATCATATTTCTTATTTCTTAATTTTCTTATAACCCTAGTGTTTTTTTTTCAATATAGTAGGACTCTAGGGTAAATTTGAGGGCTTATTTCTGAATGAAAATAAATTGAGCAAAGATAGCTTTATCTCCCCCTTCAGTTCTTCCTTCTTAGTTCCTATTTCCCTTCTCCTTTATTTTTGCTAATTTTGCATGCATGCTTATTGTATGTCTTTTTTTATTTCATGTTCAATTTATATGAAACCCTAGACTTTGTCATTAAAGATATGCATACTAGAGCTGCTAGTTGTTACTTGAGTTCGAACTGAAGGAGGATTGACCAAATATTTTACTATTTCTGTTGGATTACATCATGGATCGGCTTCAAGCCCATATTTTTTGCTTTGATTATGGGTGGTCTTAATGAACATTTACAGGATGATGTACCTTGGTGTATGCTTTTTGTTGATGATATCCTTCTTGTGGATAAGACGAGAGAAAA
>JXCR01028047.1:0-11965 GCA_002079205.1 Phalaenopsis hybrid cultivar
TACCAACACGATATATATATATATATAGTGTGTGTGTGTGGACGCACGTGCGCGCGTGTTTAGTAACTAAAATGAATTAAAATAGTTTTATCTTTTAATCTCTTAACAAGTAAGTTATATAAAATGATTCCTCTCCTACAAGCTCATAAAACATTGAAGCCCTAAGCTTGACTCACCATCACCTATCTTCAATGGCGTTTGTCCCCAAATCTCCAAACATTTTGCCACAGACTCCCTTGTTTTGTTATTTATTTGTCAACCGGTGTCTCATATTTGTGAAAAAGCTATGCCAAGTACGACGCGAGGTTCAAAGGGGACTGGTTGGGCGCAATCCCAGTCCAGCTAAGCTGGCCGGTTCTCTTGGAGGGGGGCCCCACGTCCCCTCCTTTCTTCTCTTTCCTTTCCTTTTTCTTTTCTTTATTCATCTTCCTATTTTACTTTCTAGGTCATTTCCTAATTTAAATCCTTTCCTAAAAGCCTATATCCTGATTTTATTCACCTTCCCTAATTTAAACCTTTCATAAAATCTGAGATCTTGATTTTATTTTTATTCTCCTTTCTTAATTTAAATATTTTCTAAATCAGGGTTAAGTCATTTATAAATAGGAGTTTAAGTGTCTGATGTTAGGGGTCTTGATTTTAAAATCTAAAATCGAGGTGGTGTTAATTTCACTGTTCCGACCACTACCCGCCGTCCCACTGTCTACCGATGCTCCAGCCAACCTCTAGCACATTCGGCCACCTCCCTGCCAACCTGTAGCCTCAAAATTCTCCTTGCTGCTCCTCCCAAATTGTAACCCAGTTGACCTGCTGAATCTCTATAGATAAAGCAGCCACCTGCTGCCCTCCCAAACCAGAATCGATCACCCTGCAGCTTCCCTGCAGGCCGTTCGCAGCCCACCTGCTGCCCCTCCAACCACTTTCACTGTAGCCACCTGCAGCTTGCAGCTCACTGCTGCCTTCCAGCATCACCACGGGAAGGCAACTAATGACATGACACAAATTAGAGTAGTTTTAAGTACAGCTCCCCTGCCCCTCCCACCTCCTGTCGCCTCACGCCCAGCAGGCCACAGCCTCCTCCAGGCCTTCCCAACGCCTATCATCACTGCAGCCCTGTCACCTGCAGTCCTCACCCCCTGTCATCTCCCTCACAGCAGGCCGCAGCCACCCGCAGGTCGTTCCCAGCGCCTTCCCTGCCCTCGCAGGCATTGTCGCCACCTTCTTCCTGCATGCCACATCTTCCCTGCCTCTGCAAGCATCATGTCGCCACCCTGCCCGAGCATGCTACATCTCCCCTCCCTCCTGCAGGCCGCCCGTTGCTGCCCCTTCCGGTTTCCAGCCTTCTACGGCGCCTCCGACATCAGTTAGCTGCGATTCAACGCCCCTTGCTGTCCCACTTCCACACCAGCCTTCACCGCAACCGCCGCCCTATCACCATCTCTCCGGGCTCCATCCTAATCCAATGTTTTGTGCCTTTATGTGTTGAGTCGTTGTGATGTTTTATTTTATGTCTCAATTTACGTTGTATGTTATCCTTTCCTAGAGTCATCGTTGTCACCGTCCTTTTAAGTTATTAATAAATTCATATCTCGCATCGTGGTTTGGGTGAGCTTCGGTATCATTTGGTATCAGAGCTAACCCAACCCTAGTCATATCAAAGGGTTCTCTAGCATCTGCACCCCTACACAAGCCAAAAATCCCCCCACCCCCTTCTCTTTTTCTTTTCTCTTTTCATTTTTTTTCCCCTCTCTTCTTTGTGTTCATCAATCCTTCCTGTCCCTCTTTCTTTTTCCCCAGTCTTCTCGTCTCCTTCTCATCCAAACCATCAGCTATGCCCCCCAAGAGAAACGTATCGGACTCCACCCAGGATGCGATCGATTCAATGTGAAATATGTTGTTTGCAACAACAATCGGCACAGCTAGATGAAGAGACCTAAGGCGAAGTCACCCTCGATCGTGACCTAGAGAGTCAACAGAATGCTGGGAAGACGACCTCAATCCGTTCCACAAAGAAGATCACAGTGATGACGAATATCGTCTACGCCGTTTTGGCCTCTAATATCAGAGGCGACCACGAGAAGAACGCAGAGGCCATAGAGACTTCGACATTAAAATAAATCTCCCCGATTTTGACGGAGATATGGATCCAGATGAATTCCATGGTTGGTTGCGAGCAGTCGAACGAACTTTCTAAAACAAGGAGATACCTGAAGATAAGCAGGTCAAACTACTAGCTAATGGTGGGGCAACCTACAACTTCGACGAACAAGGGATGGTAGCGGAAAAAATACGAAGTAGGATAAAATGAAGAAAGCGTTGTTGCGGAGATACCTGTCACTAGACTACACCAAGACATGTTCATGAAGCTCCACAACCTACAATAGAAAGAGAAATCTGTAAAGGAATTTACAACCAAATTTGATCAGAAGTGCGACTTGGTCGAACAAGAGGAGCATACCATCGCCCGCTGCCTTGGAGGCCTGAAACCCGACATTAGGACTGAGTGAAGTCCAAACCTTAGCCCTGAAAGTTGAAAGGCAATAGAAGCAGATCAGACCACAGTCTTCCTTCCGACAACAATCCTCATACAAACCAACCCCAGCAGCGACAACTACCGACAAAGACTCACCAAGAATGAAGAAACTGACGTTCGAGAATACAAAAACTGACCAAGGTAGTAAGAAACTCAAGAAAAGAAGCTGATCCGGGCTAATGCCAGTCAGAAAGTGTTTAAGATGCCACGGTTTTGACCACATCGCTTCCAACTGTCCCCCAAGCCGAATTGTATCTTTTACAAACCAAGGAGTCATGGAGGAAAGCGAGGATGAGAAACTAGAAGAAAATTTCGATGAAGCACTTTAACTCCCAAAGGATGAAGGCAAATTGCTAATCATACAAAGAGTCTTACAATCAGAACCAACACATACTCAGTTATTTCTAAAACATAGCATCTTTCACACGAAGTGTACAATAAAAGGTAAGGTTTGTAGAGCAGTTGTGAAAATATCATCTCTACATTAATGGTGACAAAATTAGAATTACCCATACAAAAGCATCCCCAACCCTATTCCCTCGCTTGGCTGAAAAAAGAAAATGAAATCCGCGTAGATCAATAATGTCTTATTGAGTTCTCAATAGGCAACCAATTAAAAGAACAAGTATGGTGTGACGTCGTTCCCATTGATGCATGTCATATTCTACTGGGACGACCTTAGAAATACGACTGTAAAGCTCAACATTACAGATTTAAAAACACACTCATTCAAGAAAAATGACAACCGCATCGTATTACTACCAAGTAAAGACACAAAAGGAGTAAACAACACTGAGGAAACAATCGTTCCAAAAGCCATGTTCCTCCAGTCAATTCGAGAAGCACCAATGGCACTAACCCTTGTCCTACTTGAGGGATCCGAGGAAGAAAACTTAATACCAACACGCCTACAACCTCTACTACAAACTTCCAGGACATCATGACAGTTTACCAGAGGGACTACCACCATTGAAAGACATTCAACATGCAATAGACCTGAAACCCAGGTCAATCTTACCAAATCGATCTGCCTACAGGCTAAGATCGACGGAATATGAGGAACTACAACGACAAGTGCAAGATCTCGTCGCCAGAAGGCTAGTTAGAAAAAAGTACAAGTCTATGTGTTTTGCCCACCCTAATGGTACCCACGAAAGACAAGAGCATGGACGATGTGTATCAATAACAGAGCCATCAACAAAATAACTATCAAGTATTGATTCCAAATTCCTAACTAGATGACCTCCTGGACCAATTATACGGAGCCACTATGTTCTCAAAGATCGACTTACACGGTGGATACCACTAGATACAGATGAGACCAAGCGATGACTAGAAGACCGCCCGCTTTCAAGGCACAAGATGGACCATTTAAGTGGACAGTCATGCCCTTCGATCTGTCAAATGCACCAAACACCATGAGATTAATGAATCATATTTCGCAACCTCATCGAGATATTCGTCGCAGTCTACTTTGACGACATACTAGTATAAGTCATTTTGAAGAGGAACATGTACAACACTTGGCAACATTATTTGAAGTACTCCGGAAGGAAAAATTATATGCCCGTTCAAAGAAATGCACTCTCACAACAAATCAAGTAAGTTTTTTGGGTTATATCGTATCCAACGCAGACATTCAAATGGATCCAACAAAAATCAAAGCCATTATAAGCTGACCACACCATGAACTTTCACCGAATTAAAACAATTTTTGGGGCTAGCATCATTCTACCATTGCTTCATTAAAATTTCAGCACTATTACTGCTCCCCTCATCAAGCTTCTAAGAGGCAAAGAGTTCACTTGGTCAAGCACTGCTTAGACTAGCTTCGACATACTAAAAGAGAAATTAACTCAAGCACCAATTCTAGCCTTGCCAAATTCACACAAGTGTTCGAAGTAGAATGTGATGCATTGGGCGTCGGAATAGGGATCGTACTGAGCCAAGGCGGTCACCCTATCACTTTTTTTAGCGAGAAACTCAACATGTTCAAGAGAAAATACTCAAACCTACGACAAAAAAATGCACGCAATCATAAGAGCCCTCGAGCGCTGGATCCCCTACCTACTGACAAGTGAGTTCATCTTGTTTACAGATCACAAAGTCTTGAAATATTTGAACCAGAATAAGTTGAAAGGCTGACACACAGCTTGGGTAGAATTTTTGACAACATTTAATTTTGTACTTAAAACACAAAGCAGGAAACCATAACAACACACAAATGCACTAAGCAGACATCACTTACCAGTCACTTCAATGCAAACAAGTGTCATAGGGTTTGAGATCATCAAAAATCAGTACATAGCAGACGAAGATTTCAAAAATATATAGGGCTAATGTCAGGAAAAGTAGATCAGGCAGTACTATCATGCAGATGGCTACTTATTCTACCACAATAAACTATGCATTCCAAGATGCTCCTTAAGTGAAGCAATTATATAAGAGAAATGATGCGGACGAATTTAGTGTGTTAATTTTACAATTATTTTTCAATATTACAAAATACACACGACAGATATAATAATAAATATAGAATATAATCCCAACAAAAGTAATTTTAATAAAAATAGTGTATTTTTAAAACTCTTTTAAACTGTCAAATCTCTTTTAAAAATAACGCAACTATACGTATCGCTCAAGTAATAAGTTACTCTAATAGATATCGATCTTATAAAGAAGTTGAAAATGTCTGTAGATAATTCTTAAAATTATAATTATAATTAAAAGTAAAAAAAATGTAAAGTGTGAAGTTTGAATATTAACTACTAAAGTGAATGTTATTTAAAATGCAGTTGAAAGACAAAGTTAATAAACCAGAAACTAGACTTTCAAAAGTAAAATTACGAAAACTAAATGAAATTTTTGTTGACTAAAAGTTCAAATTTAAGAAAGCATCATTCCCCTTACAATAAACATATGGATTATGAAGAAATTAAAATCATTTTGAAAAAATATATATATAAATTATTTTATGTCAAATAGGAACAATCATATTTTTTATCATCTTCTGAGTGATATAAAGAGCATTGACTAATCCAGAGTTTGGTCCATAATTCCGTGGTTAAACTGGGAGGATACCGCCACTCCAGAGCTCCCACTACTCCTTCCTCTGAGGGCTAACAATCTCGCATTAGTTTTCAATCAACTGGACCAAATTGAGGATTTTAATTTGTCATCTTAAAATCTCCAATTCTACATCTAACAAAGTATATTTCTCTATTTATTTGCCCTCAATTCCATTGATGACATACTCTCCTATGAAATCAAATGTGATTCTCCCCATTTTGTAGAAATCATAGTTATTTCGAAACATTTCAATTGGCCAGATCGAAAAGTAAAAGAAGATCGGAGTTCAAATCATCACAAATTATTAACATTTAAAACCATAGAAAACAAAATTACTTCTTCAAAAAATCATATTTCAAAGTAGGGAGAATGATAAAGAATATTACTCAGAATTCATGAGAAAGATACGATAAAACACAGATTTTATATATAAAAACAAGTTTACAAAACAAAAGAAATACAATACACAAATTATCTCACAATCATTTCCAAGCAAATCCTTAGAAGTTCTCTCCAAGTCTTTCTTTCTTTACAAGCACTCTCAATTCTGTCTTAGAAGTGTAATGAAGAAGAAATTTCTTACTTTCCCTTTCATCTTACAACCCTAGAAGAAAATCTCCAAGCCCTTAACTTTCTTTTTCTATCTCCTCTTGTCTTTCACGCCACTCCCCTTTCACGTCACACCCAACTCCTTCAAATCTTCTTCTTTTATTTTGGGCTGCCTCCTTTAAAAAAGAATTCAAATTTCCCTCCAAAAGCAACTCTTTTGAATTCAAAAGATACGATATTTGATCCAAAAAACATATCCCTTCATAAAAGAAACTTGTAAAGTGTCTAGATACATTGAATTACTCCAAAAGATGTTTAGAACAGACGTCACTTTGAAAATTCGCCTCAAACCGCCTTAATCCGCAAAAAGTTGTCTCTGGCGCATCATGTGCAAAGGCTCTGTCAAACGACACATTATGCTCTAGATTCCCAAAATTCATTGTTTTAGCTCCAACGTTCGTTCTTTTTGTTACTTTCGCTCTAAATACCTAAAAATGTTATACCTGCAACAAAACACAAAAATACTCTTCTTTAAAGTGTAATATCACCAAAAATAGACATAAAATACATACTTAAAAGAACATATTTTGATGTACCAAGAACCATAATGGATGCCTCACAGGTCATTTCGGCAGAGACAAGACTCTTACCCTCGCCAAAGAATACTTCTTCTGGCCTCAATTAACAAGGGATGTAGAGCGACAGGTCAAGAAATGCAGGATTTGTCATTTGGCAAAAACAAAAGGGCAGAATACAGGGTTGTATACGCCCTTGTATGTACCAGAAGCACCATAGGTGGATGTCAGCATGGACTTTGTACTGTCTTCCCAGGACGCAGGAACAAAGATTTTGTAATGGTTGTAGCGGATCGATTTTCAACAATGGCTCATTTCGTACCTTGTTACCACACACCAGACACCTCTCATATCGCTTTAGGGAGATTCGCAGGTTACACGAGTCCTATAACCATTAGCTCTAACAGAGATGCCAAGCTTTTTAGCCACTTTTAGAGTACCATATGAGAAAAATTAGGCACCAAACTTCAATTCAGTTCAGCAGCTCACCCACAAACAGACGGTCAGACCGAAGTAGTGAATAGGAGTCTGGGCAACCTACTAAGATATTTCGTAGGAAATAAGATCAAACAATGGGACCTCGTTCTATCTCAAAATGAATTTGCCTGTGACAGATTCATAAGTCAAACAACGGGATGCAGCCCATTCGAGATTGTCTACAATCGCAATGCACTAACACCACTTCACTTGGTTCCACTTATACCGACGTTAAAACTCAGCCAAAATGCTACAGAGCGGGTTCACGAGATCCAGCAAATACACAAAGAGGTTGTTAACGAGATAGCTAGAAAAAACTGAAAATATCAAACACAGGCAAACAAATCAAGAAAAAAGTGACATTTCAAGAAGGCGATCTCGTCTAGATTCGATTGAAAAATGAACGATTCACCGTAGAAGCTTTCAAAATACTAAAAAATCAGAGCAAACGGACCTTTCAAAATTCTGCGAAAACTCAACGACAATGCATACAAAATTGACTTAACAGGAAAGTACAATATTTCAGTCACATTCAACGTTGCAGATCTTATTGTGTACTTTGAGGATCCAGAAGCTTCGATAGTTGAGGTCGAAACAGCCCCAACCCCGGGAGACTAATGTGGGCCCATGGGGGACCGTTGGGCCCAAGTCCAGCCCATCTCGACTGACCAGTCCTCTTGGAGGGGGAGCCCCACCTCCCCCTCCTTCCTCCTCTTTCCTTTTCTTTTTCTCATTCCTTTTTCTATCCTTTCTTACTCTTCCTATTTTTCTTCCTTGGTCATTTCCTAAAAGCCTAAATCCTGATTTTCTTCTCCTTCCCTAATTCAAACCTTTCCAAAATCTGAAATCTTTATTTTATTTTTATTCTCCTTTCTTAATTTAAATGTTTCCTAAATTAGAGTCAAGTCTTTTACAAATAGGAGTTAAAGTGTCTAGTGTTATGGGTCATGTTTTGACATCTAAATTCAGCTTTGACTGAAGTTTTTCCCTCTCGAGGGCTATATCCAATAATGAGGAAGATGCTCAGGCTATAACCCCGTCCGAGGTGGTGTTTATCTTCAATATTCCGACTTATCCATTGTCTCACAGTCCATCGACGCTACAACCAACCACCAGCACATCCGACCACCTCCCTGCCAACCTGCAGCCACCCAATTCTCCCTGCTGCTTCTCCCAGATCGCCGCCGAGTTAACCTGCTGCCTCTCTGCAAATAGAGCAACCACCTGATGCCCTTGCAGTCCAGCGTCGATCTGTAGCTTCCCTGCAGGCCATTAGCAGCCCACGTACTGCCCTCCAACCGCCTCCACTACAACCACCTGCAGCTCGCAACTCACTGTTACCTTCCAACATCACCGCCAGCAGCTCCCCTACCCTGCTACCTCCTGTCGCTTCACGCCTAGCAGGCTGCAGCCTCCTCCAGGCCTTCCCAACGTCTCTCATCACTGCAGCCCTCTCACCTGCAGTCCTCACCCCCTCGCCGCCTCCCTCACAGCAAGCCCGCAGCCACCCGCAGGCCATTCCTAGGGCCTTCCCTGCCCCCGCAGACATCGTGTCGCCACTCTAACCAAGCAAGGCACATCTCCCCTGCCTCCTGCTGGCTGCCCGTTGCTGCTCCTTCCAGTTTCCAGCCTTCAACAATGCTTCTGACCTCTGTCTGTTGCGATTCGAAGCCATTTGTTGTCCCACTTCCACATTATCCTTCACCACAACCGCCATGCAAGCACCATATGTCCAGACTCCCTCCTCGTCCAGTGTTTTGTGTCTTTATGTGTTGAGTCGTCGTTGTAATGTTTTGTTTTATGTTTTGATTTACGTGGTGTATTTTCCTTTTGTTGAGTCGTCGTTGTAACCATCCCTTTTAAGTTATTAATAAATTTGTGTCTATTGTCATGGTTTGGGTTAGCCCCGGTATCACTCATCTTATTTTATTTTGGGGTTTCATTTTATATGTTTGTATCAATTAGAATTTAGAATTATAACAAAAATCATATGATGAGGACTTTGCATTTTAAAATTTAATTTAATTTTTACAAAATATTTCTATAAATAGTAAACATGCATAGATGTTCATGGAGCTTGCTGCTTACATTTAGCCTCATAAATGTCTATCCTTAAGCTTCCAAATTTTAAGACGTTGTTCATTCATTGTAAAGTGCATGACTAAAGGGTTCTATCTATATTAAACCTCTTCAGATTCCAGCAAGATGGCAATTTTAAATCTGATAAACAGTAAAAAACTGTTCTTGCTACGGTTAATTCTACGTAGGGGGAAATCTACAGCAGCTGAACAACCCTTAAGCACATGGAAAAATAGACCTCTTTTTGAAAGTAAAACTGACTTGTAAGGGGGAACAAAACCAGCAAGGTTACAATTTCAAATCTTAAAAACAGTTTTAAAAAATGTCCTTGCTATACTAAATTCCACATAGAGGCAACTCTACAGCTAACATCCATTGGCTGAAAATGAGGCTTTCTTTCTTAGTGGGAAGAGATTTGGAAGGCAGAACAAAGCAGGTGAAAGCACAACGGGGACTTTTCACACCGGTGAATTAGCACAAGGGGCAAAACCTACAGAACCACGTAGAGAAGAAATTCAACTCACTAAGAAACTAGAGGTTTCAGCCACAGTAACAGCTTATGAAATCAGCATAAAAAAAAATTAGGCCCCAAGGCAATGGATGAAAAAAGCATATAACTGGATATGTTGTGAAACAGGAAGTCCAAAAGGATTTTATCAACATTCTCGCGCAGCTAAGCAGTAATTTACATACATACCACCAATTCTTATGTATTTACATATCTAACACCTAAACTTTGATTTTTTACATTTACACCACCCAAATCTTTCATATCACATAAGAAAAACAACTATTTTATTTTTTAAAAAATGAAATGCACCATTTCATGCAATAGATAGGGTGGCATATATGTAAAATTGAAGTTTGTGTTAGATAATATGTAAATACATAAGAATTGAGCGGTATGAATAAAAATCTTCCCAAATAAAACCTAATAAGATAATCCGAACACCACATAACAAAACCTGTTTTCAAAGGAAGTATCATTAACAAAATAAATATGAAAACAAAAACTAATACATGGAATAATGCACCACTATATTTGCATTACAATTCAACAACAAATCAAATAAGGAGCAAATGATAGAACAACCAAACAAAAATACACAGCACACCAAGAGTCACTTCTCAATAATTATTGTACTCGAAGGTACACAGTATTTTGCAGAATACTTGCAAATAGGAAATCCACGAAGATGCTTCAATCATTATTCAATCAAAAATACATGAAAAATTAAGTGAAACTACCAAGCACAATATAAAAGTGCATACCATGTTTTAGAGAACATCTTTGAAGGAAAGGACCAGGTGGAAAAAGGCGGGCTGATTCATACAAAGTCGCTAACAGAAGATTCATCTTTTGCACATCAGACCGATCCAAATAGTTAGTTTTCTTCTTCAATGAGGCAATTTCACAATAAATCTACAATAAAGATATAAAAAATATTATTTTCCATATGCCACACAAGATAAAAAAGCACATAATAATTCATCTATACTAGCTAAACACAAAAGTAGATTGTAATTACAGTGATCCATCAAATTTCTGTGGAAGTCAACTTCTTGTATAGGAGGAAGGCCTAGAATGTTTTATTTGGTCAGTTCCTTCATTTGCACTATTTATATTCTATAATTTAGAAGTAATTGACTTATTTGAATAATTATTGTTGAATATGGTACATTTTTTTTCCAGTTGCGGCATGAGTTTTCAATCGGATGTGTTATTCTTTTCCTGAATTTGTATCCACAAAATTTGTATTATGAATTGACGAGGGAGCTACCGGGAAACGCCCTTTCCGAGTTTCTGCTACAGTACCGCAATTTTACTGCAGTACCTAATTACCAAAGGCTTCTATATTTAATTCCTACGATTAGGTTTTCAGCTTTGAAGGTGATTCTGCTCAGGACAGTCGTTGGCTTCCCAGTTTCTCTCTTCTACGCGAGCATTTTTTGTCCGGACACCTGATGTAACTCTACGTGCGGTGCAGGTTATTCCTGAGTTAATTTCAGGTTATTTCTGGTTTATTTTCAATAATCCCGAAATAACCCAGAAATAACCCAAAAATAAAGACCGCGGGTTATTTCTGGGTTATTTCGGGATTATTGAAAATAACACAAAAATAACCTAAAAATAACTCAGGAATACCCTGCGCCGCACGAAGAGCTACGTCAAGAGTCTGCAAAAAAAATTTTTTGCTCTTCTAGAGCCGTATCCAAAGGTGCGTGCTGATTCGGCTGTAGCTCGCTCGAGGTGGTGATCTTATTGCAAGGGTCAAGTGGTGCTCCGGTTGTAAGTGGTTCCCAAGGGAGTATTTATCTGCACTCTTTCCTCCGCCATTGCCGTCATCAAGATTGCTGCAACAATCACGAGAAAACACCCCTCCTTGGCTGTTTTCTGCAGCTTCCTGGTGTTCCAGGCCTCCGCCCTCGCCGCCATCACTGTTCCAGCCCTCCCTCTTTATTGCCGCTGCGATTCCAGCTCTCCCACCTGCTGCCACCATTGTTCCAGCCGTCCAGGACCCTTCCCCTAGCAGCTTTGCTCTGATTCCAGCCACCAAGACCGCCCCCATCCGCAACCTTACTGCTGTCCCTGTGTTTCCCAGACACCAGTCCTCCCCTCCCCACACGCAGCCACCCCCAAACGGCAGCCTTCCGCTGTTTTTCTGCAGTCCAGCCCCTTTCC
>JXCR01028050.1:0-17689 GCA_002079205.1 Phalaenopsis hybrid cultivar
GTTATCGGAATCTGAAGTTTACCATCGTGATGGACGTTACCAAGCTAAGGTTTACGAAGGATTTCCGAATCATCAGCCAATATGTAATTCGAATAGGGAAGATTTTGATCGGATGGAGTTTGGGCCTGATAGAAGAGTGTCCTTTGATGCACAAATTGGGGGCGGCTTCTCGTACGGGCTAAATGCTCATCCAAACAGAAATTCGCAGATATCTCGGTTTCGAGGACCTGACGAAATTTTGACTGGTTCACAAAACTTTGGATCTGTTGTGCCAGGGGAGTCTTGTCTAAAGGATTCATGGAGGCCTTCCAAAGATTATGAAACTTCAGGAGTTGGAAACTTCCATGATCAGCAGCAGACTCCTTATTCTACGAATAATGGTCACAACGCTTTACGAGTTGGAAACTTCCATGATCGGCAGCAGGCTCATCCTATGATGAGTAGCTATCCCCTTTTGCCAAAGCAACCTTCACATCTTCATAATGATGATTATCTCACTGCTCCTTATCAACAAGACCATGCTACTCAAAGTTACATGGAAAGCAAATCTGAGTTTTATAAACAGCAGGGGGAAATTATGGGAAATTGCTTAGACCACCGGCGTCCAATTTCAGTTCAATTTCAAATACCTTCGGATCCACAGACTTATCCTTCTGTGGAGCAACTGGGTGCTCACGCTAATAAACAAGCAGGCTATACACCTGCAGTGGTCGAAGTTAACCATGCAATGCGCACGTCCATACCAGAGCATGGTCATACTTCTCAAGCATATCCTCCACTTCCACTACAGCCTCCTTTTCCCGATGCTAACCATGTGATAGGCACGTCCATGCCAGATAATGGGCATACTTCTCAAGCTTATCCTCCTGTTCCACCACAACCTCTTTTCCCTATACAGACCGAGTCATCTCTTTCAAGTCTCCAACCGTCATCCTCTTCATCAGCAACGATTTCCATTGTAGGCCCTGTTCAAGCGAACTCTTCAGCTAAGAGACTGCTGTCAGTTTATGGCTCTCAAACTTTGTCACAGGGAGAGTTTTATAGCGATCCTCCTGTGCAGGCATCCAATGGGTTAGCTAGTGAGGTATCGTTAACTGATGCTTTCATTAGTATAGTTCACTTGTTTTGCTCCTTCAGTTTATGAAAATACTTGCAGATAATGTTAGATTGATTTTGGTACACTGTTAGAACCAACAGTTATCACACAAACAATCTCCAACTCACTGAAGAGTGGATTTTCATATGCTGCAATTAACTACAAAATTCGTAGGCAGTTAACTAAAGGAAGATTTACATACATACCACTCAATTCTAATGTATTTACATATCAAAACATCAATTTTTACATATATGGTACCTGACCTATGCATAAAAAGGTGTATTTCTCTTTTTAAAAGTTAAAATAATGGCATTTTTGATGTGATAACTAAAGATTTGGGTGGTATAAATAAAAAAAAATCAATGTTTAGGTGCTAGAGATGTAAAAACATAAGAATTGGATGGTTTGTATGTAAATTCTGCTTTAACTAAATTATTGTCAACCTTTCCATTTTAGTTTCCAACAAAAACATTTTGTATCATACTTAGCAAAATTAAGGGCTGTAACTAGCATTGCATATTTGAAGGTTTTTTTTTCTTGATGAAGATTGTTATGATGTCGCGGTTTAAAAGAGTAGATGCTCTAGAAGTCAATCATTTGGATGCCTTTGAAGACATCTGTTTCATGATAATATTAAGGTTTGTTTGGGACAGATGCAGCTCAGCTGCTGCCTTAGAAAGCTGCGACGCAGAAGCTGCTGCGGATAAACTGACTCGTTGTTTGTTTATTGTTATTTGAAAACAACTAAAACATTATAAATGACCATTCTGCCCCTGTTTAGTAATGTTGTTTACAACATAACTGTCATAGTAATAAATTTGATACTTTATAAGCAAAATCCACTTCAGAACAGTGCAAAAAGTAAAATGTACACCACAATTAACAGAGAACATCATCATTACTAAAAAAAAAACTATTAAAATAATATTTAATAATATGATAATATTATTTTTAAAATGGAGACGACGTATGCCATGAACCAGACTGTTCTCTAGGGATACTATCTATTCCCGATTACTTTCGGCGGCGGAATCGACCGACCTATCTACTCAGTGGAGAGCGGGTTGTGATAGAGAAGCTCGGTCGCGAGAGGGGAGGAATGGGGTAGGGCAGTAAAAGCCGAGTAAGAAGTTAATACGAAATGCGGGCCGTGTGGTCGAACCCGCGGCCTGCATTTTATCGAAATGTTATCCAAACGTCGCAGCGCCGCAGTTATCAAATGAGATAAAAATATAAAAAATAAAAACGGTGTTTTTCGGCCGCGTCGCCCAAAAAATGCGGCGCCAAATGGGCCCTAAGATTGGATGCAGCCAAAGTTCCTCCTAAATCTGTTTTAGTGGAAACCAGCTATAAACATTAAATTGGTTTTGCGTGAGACTGTTGTCAGGGTTTCTTCTGTTAAATAAAGTAATTGTTTGTTCAATAGGCCATGGAAAGCTTTTGTAGGGTACATGTGGACAACCTGAACTAAGGCTGTCTTAAATAATTTGGCTGTGTCTTGTATTTTCTCATAGAGACAGCAATCACCGAGTCATTATTGTTCTTAGTTTGTTGCCATAATTTTTTGACTTGCACATTAAATTTGGAATTTTTTTTCCAGTTGTTTTCGGGTGAGCCAAGGTTTGAGATGGAATCAATGTTTTACACATTTAGGAAAGTACTTTTTTTTTCCTGACAAAATAGATTGATACGGCTTGAGGTTGTTAACACGGTTATAAGCAGCAAATGGATATAAATTTAATTGGAACTCATTTTTTTGGTACACATGTGGCCCTTGGTTAGTGGCCCACATGGTTTGTTTTTAAATTGTCAGCTTTAAATTGGCTTGAACATAAAAGCAGTACATGTTGAATGCCTTTTTTAACCTAAACTTAGATTTTGGGGGCATTTACTTGTATAGCACACAATTCTTATGTATTTACATATATCACACCTAAATTTTCTTATTTACGCACATGGTACTTAAATCTTTAATATCACATAAACAATAGCTCTATTAGCACTTTTTTAAAAGTGAAATACACCTTTTTATGCTTAGGCTTAAAACACCAAAGTGCATTGTATATGGAAGTTTAGGTGCGAGGTATGTCAATACATAAAAAATTGTTTGCTATGTGTGTAATTTTCCTATTTTTTTAGCTGTTTCATCATTCACTTTGAATGGCCAAATGTTTTGACTTCGTTATATTCTAAATATTGGTATGTTTCAATTCTACCATTGGATTTTGAGGTTGGCAAATGATATGTTTAAACTAGTGTTGTTTTACTTCTGAATATTTATCTTTAATTCAATTATCACTTTTTTCTTTGCAGTGATTGCAGAATATCATGTCCAAATGATTGCTTTTGATGTAAAACTCCCTGTTTTGTTGATTTTCTCATGTCATTGTTTGCCTTTTCATTTAAATTTGGATGCAGGGTTCACTATTCATCCCTAAGCCTTCATCAAATTTGGATGAAAGAGGGCCTTCTTTTATTGTGAAGCATTCTTTGAAAGAAAAATCTGTCTATGTTGACGCCGCTCATTTGTTTAAGCAACCCTATCGGGCATCAAGGCCGAATCATATTGTTATAATTCTTCGAGGACTTCCAGGTTCTGTTTTTATTTTTATTTATTTATTTATTTTCAATATGTTTATTTGCCATCCTATAATATAGTCTGGCTGATAATTGGTGAAGTTTTAGCTTGTCAACCTTGATTCACAAAGGAAGTTATAGATTATGTTGATTCACTTTTGGCTCATAAGTGATTGAACTCTTGAGTCAAGCTGTCAGCCATCAAGAATTTTTTATTTAGGACAGTAGAATTATTTTTGAAATTTACGCTATTAAGCAATACTAAATCATAGGCTGCAATTAAATACCAATTAAAACTCATCTTTAACCGGATGCAACTTCTACTGGCTAATCTACAGAACTTTCACAATGTAGAGGGAAATTTTTCTTATTTATAGCCTAGTTTGCTGAATTTGTGAAGGATTATTACAATTTTTGCTATAATCTGACCGGGATATCTCAAACTTGAAAGGCTGAGAATTATTTGACATGGTGAGGAATTAATCAACTTACAGGAACAAAATGAAATCATGTTTATTGTACAAATAAAGATGTGAGACAAATGAAGCTTAAGATGTGAGACAAATGAAGCTTAAGAAGTTAACTGCTTTGTCTTCCTTTAGCTTTTATTTTCTATTTGTTTAAAATTCCAATTCAAAATCCTTTTTTACCTGATTGGCACTCCCTATTTACATTAATCAAAGAGGCAATCAGTTTTAATATCCATTCTAATGTGTGAAAATGATGCTACTGTAGGTAGTGGAAAGAGTTACTTGGCAAAAGCGATACGAGATATTGAGGTTGAAAATGGTGGAAATGCGCCTCGAATCCATGCAATGGATGATTACTTCATGATTGAAGTTGAAAAGGCATGTGAATCTTTCTTTTGTTTTGCTGTATTCAAGTGAATTTTTTTTTACCATATTTTATGCATTTAGCTTTATTTTTTTGCCTTTTGCGGGAATATTATCTGTGATTTTTAAATCGGTTGTTGTGTTTATTAGAAGGTCGAGGACAATGAGGGGCTTAAATCATCCGTTTCTTTCAGAAGCAAGAAGCAGATTACCAAGAAAGTGATCGAGTATTGCTATGAGCCTGAAATGGAAGAGGTGATCCCTATCATTTAGTTTTAGCCATGTGATTATTTTTCTCTATCATTTTAATATCAAAGGTGCTTTAATGACGAAATGTTATTACAGGGGGCATTGTTAGGATAAATTGAGAATTATGGGAGTTGTGATATTTCTATCTGTATATTTTTTTTGGCCAGATTGCTGGCATATAACTATTTTTTTTATTTATGAGGATGATTTATCACTTGGTAAAATTTTCAAATTTTATTTTTTTGGTCTTCCTGTTCTTTATTTTATAAAAAATTTCTTTTGGTCTAGATTTTTATTTGCGACAATTTTATTTGCAAGTTATTTATCATGATCCCTTTTTTCCTGAATTGAGTTGATTTCTGATCGTGTGTTTTTTCCTTAAAAGATTTTTGCTCTTCTTTGGAAGTCCTGACAGCAAACTTTCAATGAATTCAATTGACTGCTCCATTATTCTTCTTTATTCATCTATCCCATATTAACGTGGTTACTCTATTTTTTAGCATGCCTTTTTGCACAATTTTAACCAATTTTGTTATTTTTTTGGTTATTCTTTCACATTTTGCATTAATTTCACCATCCACCTGATTGCATATCTTTTACCCTCTATTGTCAATATAGTCAGGCATCTAGCATTGCACAGCCAAGTTTTTGTTCTAGCAGTAAGAATTATATGATATCAATTTTGAACGTTAAATGTCTGTCATTTGCTTTAATATGGGATTATAATTTCAAGAAAATATCTTCATTGAAAAAATTATCGTTTAAAAGGTCATGCCTTCTGGTGAAGATCATGACCTTATTTGTGCAAGTAGATTAGTTATACACCATTTGCTTATATGGGCTCCATTTCATCAGGCTTTTTGTCAGTTAATGTCATCAATTAAATAGTTAGAAATTGTAGGCTTAACGAGCCAGGCACTGAATAAAAATTACACTTTTTATTGTCATCTTCTAATATTGTATTGATTGCTGGCTACTCGGCCTCATTGACCTATTCAGATTAATGTCTTATGCTATAAAAGGTTCTACGAATTATGGAATATGCACTGTTTAAAATTACGAAAATTTACATACATAGCACAAAATTCTTATATATATACATACCTAGTCTTTCATATTTACATACATAGCTCTTTGGTGCTTTAAACCTCTGCATGAAAAGGTGTATTTCAATTCTAAAAAGTGGTGATAGTGCTAATTTTTATGTGACGATGAAGATTTGAATGACATGTCTGTAAATTTGAAAGTTTGGGCGTGAGATATGCATGACATAAGAATTGTGTGATATGTATGTAAATGCCCCTAAAAATTATTGATCTTACTTTTCAACTTATGGAATCTCTTTTCTTTTTAGGCTTATCGATCAAGTATGTTGAAGGCATTTAAGAAGACAATTGATGATGGGATTTTCACTTTTGTAATTGGTATGCAGTTAATACTACAACGTGCCTTTATTATCTATCAACAAGCAAAAGGGTTAAAATTTTCTTTTGTCATTTTCTCTTAATTATTATTATTATTATTATTATTATTTGTTTGCAAGAGTTATTTTTTGAGATGTTTGCTATTACTCAATCGAAATTTCATGGATTTCTATTAGTTTATTTGTTTATTATTGATTGGGTTTTTATTGTTCATCTTCTTCAAGCACATCATTTTTGAAAAAAAAACATGTGATTGGCATTATTTTTTGTTTCCCAAAATTTCAATATTTTCATAGAGAAGATAATTAAGTCCCTTTACCTTAGATTTTGAAAAACTTAGGAATATTTACATACATCAATTCCTTTGTATTTACATACCTAACACCTAAACTTTAATTTTTACATGCATGCCACCTTACCTATGGATGAAAAGTTGTATTTCAAATTTTAAAATGTGAAAAATAAAGTTTAGGTGTTGGATATGTAAATACATAGGAATAGGGTGGTATGTATGTAGCCCCAAAAACTTGATGACAGTTAGGTTAAGTTTAATGAGACTTGTCCAAACCTTCTAACCTGTCTCTGTTAACACATTCAATATTTTAGTGTGATTTTGAGTGAAGTGAGATTGCAGCGCATGCGGTGTGCACTGCCATGATTTTAGCTAACGACTGGTGCAGCATTGTTTGGGAAACTGACCCTTTTTGTTGATCGTATGTTTGTCTCGTTTAGTGGATGACCGCAATCTGCGGGTAGCTGATTTTGCTCAGTTTTGGGCAATAGCAAAGGTATTTTTCTTTCTCTTATTTGTGAAATTTGTGAGTATTTCAATTCATGTTCAGTCGGCTCTGAATGTTAATTGCAATGCATGGAATATGTTCTGGTTCGAAGTTTAGAAAACAAAAAGTCACAGTATGAAATTTTTTATTACACTTTGCAGGGTCTCTCACTTCACTTTGAAATTTTATTATGGTTTATATATAATATACCACTGTTTTTATGATGTTAAATTATTTAAGTACCTCCTTTGAATAATAAAGAAAATCTACTTGAACTCCATTGTTCTTTTCTTTTTTTACCCAGCGTTCTATTTTTAAGGTATTGGATAATCATTTGGTGGTCATTTCTGCTCATTCTTGTTTGAATCTGTTTGTGTCTTTGTTATGAATTATTGAATAGCAGTTGATGATCGATGCAATTTTACATCTAGCTTTCTTGTCATCACCTTATTTAACTACCAAAGGGATATTGGAAATGCTTGGCTATATTGGATGGTATGGAAGAANCTTTGTAGGGTCTCTTACTTCACTTTGAAATTTTATTATGGTTTATATATAATATACCACTGTTTTTATGATGTTAAATTATTTAAGTACCTCCTTTGAATAATAAAGAAAATCTACTTGAACTCCATTGTGCTTTGTTTTTTTTACCCAGCGTTCTATTTTTAAGGTATTGGATAATCATTTGCTGGTCAATTCTGCTCATTCTTTTTTGAATCTGTTTGTGCCCTTGTAATAAATTATTGAATAGCAGTTGGTGATCGATGCAATTTTACATCTAGCTATCTTGTCATCACCTTATTTAACTACCAAAGGGATATTGGAAATGCTTGGCTATATTGGATGGTATGGAAGAAGTGAAACACAATGAGAATATATCAACCAACTGATTATCAAATTGACATTTCCTATAAAAACACAATTGCTCGAAGTGTTAATTGCAAAAATGATCTGTCCGGTTGTCCGTTAATGGTTAGTCTGTTGATCAGGGCATTGCTTACCAATTGTAACATAGATCTTTTAAGGCATGCGAGCAAAGTGGCAATTACTCTACTTTATATTTTCATAATGTTTTAATCAATGAAGTTTATATATCATCTAATGTTTTTCTTTGCTGCTTCATCCTTGTAGGACCTTTTTTTTTGTTAGTTTAAATAGGCATAATCTTGTTAGAGCTAGTTNACGGGCAAAGTGGCAATTACTCTACTTTATCTTTTCATAATGTTTTATTCAATGAAGTTTATATATCATCTAATGTTTTCCTTTGCTGCTTCATCCTTGTAGGACCTTTTTTTTTGTTAGTTTAAATAGGCATAATCTTGTTAGAGCTAGTTTTCGCACATCTTTGCATCATTTGTTCATGGGATAATATTCTTGAAAATGGTGAAGTGTGTTCGTAAACTCTGTTTCTGAAAGATCTTATCTTCTTTGGTTCTACCGTTGTATGATTTAAAGAACATAAATATAAAACGATGGATATCTAGTTAATTTATAGGAATACTGGACAACTCCTTGTCGCACCAGAAACCAAATATTTTGGCAACCTATAGTTGTTTTCTGGTGTGATAAGGCTATGGATGGAATGAATCAAAATAATGCTTACATAACTTTTTGGTGTCCACACATTTGGATTGCTTTAGGCTTATTTATCTGCTGGTGCCTTGTAGCCGAAATGAACCTTCCTACATTGGTATTGCATGTATTTTTCTTAAAATGTTCATAGCTATGTAGTTTGGCATGCCACAATTTCGTTTTCTTATCACATGCAGAAAATATTTCTTTCAGCTGACAGATGCATAAGATGAAGGAAGATTTACTACCACTCAATTCTTATGTATTTGCATATTTAATACATAAACATCAATTTTTACATGCATGCCACCTTACCCATGCATAAAAAGTTGTATGTTATTTTTTAANTATGCAGAAAAATATTTCTTTCAGCTGACAGATGCATAAGATGCAGGAAGATTTACTACCACTCAATTCTTATGTATTTGCATATCTAATACATAAACATCAATTTTTACATGCATGCCACCTTACCCATGCATAAAAAGTTGTATGTTATTTTTTAAAAGTTAAAATGATGGTATTTTTTATGTGACATGAAATATTTGGGTGGTATAAATGTAAAAAAAAGTAAATTATAGGTGTTAGATATGTAATACTAAGAATTGGGTGTTATGTTTGTACATGCTCCAATAATAAAATATTATGAGCTCAGACCACATCTTCTGAGACACTATGGATTTTACCATTGCATGGTAGGTCTTCGGTTGGAAATGGGGAGGTTTTTGTTTAAGGTCAAAGGGTGATATCTCGAGTGACAAGCTATTATTGTCAGCTGATCCATGATGCTGTGAATTGCCGGAATGCAAGATTTTACCATGACTTTGCTATATTTTCTTGTGAATTTGTGAAAACTCTATTCTCTTTTGATACTGCCATTTTTCTTGAGAATTTTGGGATAGTTTGTAATTCAGTTTAAGTATGCAACTGCAAATCATGATCACAAACAAGACGATGGCACTTTTTATTTCTATAAATTCATCCTTACATCAATATTTCAGAAATATGTTGACTATTTGATAAATCATGTCATTTTCTTAAAGGGGTTGAAGACTCGTCAATCATATAGTTGTATATTATTCCCCCTTCAACTGGTGGCTTTTTAATAAATTTAAACCACCTTCCCAGAGTGGAATTCAAATTGGTTTTGATATCTTAAAATTTGCCTATTCTACTCTGTTCAAGGTTCTTCTCTCACAAGATGAACCCAGGCTTTATCCTTACGTATTTTAAGTATTGAACATTTCCTGTTAATTTTCTGTATTATCATGGACCTTAATTGATCAGTAGATCCATGACAAGTCTTAAACATCGCAATAAGTTTGTTTTTAGTTTTGAAATTAGCTTGACTAATTGTTATGCAGTGTTGCACATTTTGGTATTCTTTTTAAACTGTTTTCATCTTATTCTTTTGAAACATTGTTGTGACAGAGGTCGGGTTATGAAGTGTACCTGCTCGAAGCTACATATAAGGATCCAGCGGTGAGCTTTTGATTTTTGATCTTTCTTCTATCATGGTTTTTAGGCTTGACTGTGAGTGTACTTGCAAATAGCCAAATATACAGAAGCACCAACATACTACACAATTCTTATGTATTTACGTATCAAACAATTAAACTTTGAATTTTGCATTTATTNATTTGCAGGGGCTCTTACTTCACTTTGAAATTTTATGATGGTTTGTATATAATATACCACTGTTTTTATGATGTTAAATTATTTAAGTACCTCCTTTGAATAATAAAGAAAATCTACTTGAACTCCATTGTTCTTTTCTTTTTTTACCCAGCGTTCTATTTTTAAGGTATTGGATAATCATTTGGTGGTCATTTCTGCTCATTCTTGTTTGAATCTGTTTGTGTCCTTGTAATGAATTATTGAATAGCAGTTGATGATCGATGCACTTTTACATCTAGCTTTCTTGTCATCACCTTATTTAACTACCAAAGGAATATTGGAAATGCTTGGCTATATTGGATGGCATGGAAGAAGTGAAACACAATGAGAATATATCAACCAACTGATTATCAAATTGACATTTCCTATAAAAACACAATTGCACGAAGTGTTAATTGCAAAAATGATCTGTCCGGTTGTCAGTTAATGGTTAGTCTGTTGATCAGGGCATTGCTTACCAACTGTAACATAGATCTTTTAAGGCATACGAGCAAAGTGACAATTACTCTACTTTATATTTTCATAATGTTTTATTCAATGAAGTTTATATATCATCTAATGTTTTCCTTTGCTGCTTCATCCTTGTAGGACCTTTTTTTTTGTTAGTTTAAATAGGCATAATCTTGTTAGAGCTAGTTTTCGCACATCTTTGCATCATTTGTTCATGGGATAATATTCTTGAAAATGGTGAAGCGTGTTCGTAAACTCTGTTTCTGAAAGATCTTATCTTCTTTGGTTCTATCGTTTTATGATTTAAAGAACATAAATATAAACCGATGGATATCTAGTTAATTTATAGGAATACTGGACAACTCCTTGTCGCACCAGAAACCAAATATTTTGGCAACCTATAGTTGTTTTCTGGTGCGATAAGGCTATGGATGGAATGAATCAAAATAATGCTTACATAACTTTTTCATGTCCACACATTTGGATTGCTTTAGGTTTATTTATCTGCTGGTGCCTTGTAGCCGAAATGAACCTTCCTACATTGGTATTGCATGTATTTTTCTTAAAATGTTCATAGCTATGTAGTTTGGCATGCCACAATTTCGTTTTCTTATCACATGCAGAAAATATTTCTTTCAGCTGACAGATGCATAAGATGAAGGAAGATTTACTACCACTCAGTTCTTTTGTATTTGCATATCTAATACATAAACCTCAATTTTTACATGCATGCCACCTTACCCATGCATAAAAAGTTGTATGTTATTTTTTAAAAGTTAAAATGATGGTATTTTTTATGTGACATGAAATATTTGGGTGGTATAAATGTAAAAAAAAGTAAATTATAGGTGTTAGATATGTAATACTAAGAATTGGGTGTTATGTTTGTAAATGCTCCAATAATAAAATATTATGAGCTCAGACCACATCTTCTGAGACACTATGGATTTTACTATTGCATGGTAGGTCTTCGGTTGGAAATGGGGAGGTTTTTGTTTGAGGTCAAAGGGTGATATCTCGAGTGACAAGCTATTATTGTCAGGTGATCCATGATGCTGTGAATTGCCGGAATGCAAGATTTTACCATGACTTTGCTATATTTTCTTGTGAATTTGTGAAAACTCTATTCTCTTTTGATACTGCCATTTTTCTTGAGAATTTTGGGATAGTTTGTAATTCAGTTTAAGTATGCAACTACAAATCATGATCACAAACAAGACGATGGCACTTTTTATTTCTATAAATTCATCCTTACATCAATATTTCAGAAATATGTTGACTATTTGATAAATCATGTCATTTTCTTAAAGGGGTTGAAGACTCGTCAATCATATAGTTGTATATTATTCCCCCTTCAACTGGTGGCTTTTTAATAAATTTAAACCACCTTCCCAGAGTGGAATTCAAATTGGTTTTGATATCTTAAAATTTGCCTATTCTACTCTGTTCAAGGTTCTTCTCTCACAAGATGAACCCAGGCTTTATCCTTACGTATTTTAAGTATTGAACATTTCCTGTTAATTTTCTGTATTATCATGGACCTTAATTGATCAGTAGATCCATGACAAGTCTTAAACATCGCAATAAGTTTGTTTTTAGTTTTGAAATTAGCTTGACTAATTGTTATGCAGTGTTGCACATTTTGGTATTCTTTTTAAACTGTTTTCATCTTATTCTTTTGAAACATTGTTGTGACAGAGGTCGGGTTATGAAGTGTACCTGCTCGAAGCTACATATAAGGATCCAGCGGTGAGCTTTTGATTTTTGATCTTTCTTCTATCATGGTTTTTAGGCTTGACTGTGAGTGTACTTGCAAATAGCCAAATATACAGAAGCACCAACATACTACACAATTCTTATGTATTTACGTATCAAACAATTAAACTTTGAATTTTGCATTTATTGCACAAAAATCTTTCATTTACATAGAAAACACTGCTATTGCTAACTTTTAAAATTTGAAATAGATCTTTTCAAACATAGTTAAAGTGCTATAATAATAAAAATCAAACTTAAGGTGTTAGATATGTACTATATATGAATTGTGTTGTATGTTTGTAAATTTTCCTTTTTACTTTAATATCGACATTATCTGAAGCTGCT
This sequence comes from Phalaenopsis hybrid cultivar, assembly GCA_002079205.1. Lineage (NCBI taxonomy): Eukaryota > Viridiplantae > Streptophyta > Magnoliopsida > Asparagales > Orchidaceae > Phalaenopsis > Phalaenopsis hybrid cultivar. Next base: position 12,767 of record JXCR01028050.1, read on the forward strand.
CATTGTTTGTGTGGAGGTAATTTCGACCATCAAGGGAATTTAATTTTGTTTGTTTTTATTCATGTATGAAAAAAAAATAAATAAATAACAGGGTTGTGCTGCAAGGAACATTCATGGGTTCAAGCTAGCTGATATACAGAAAATGGCCAAACAGTGGGAAGAAGCACCACCTTTGTATTTGCATCTGAATATTCAGGTCTACCATCATTGAACTTACCTTTATTTTTGATACTATTATGCGGCATTTACATACATAGCACATAATTCTTATGTATTTACATATCTCACACCTAAAATTTGATATTTACACATAGCACACAAATCTTTAATATCACATAAAAATGCCACTATTACCACTTTTTAAAAGTGAAATCCACATTTTCATGCATAGATTTAAAGCACAAAGTTTTGATGTGAGATACGTAAATACATAAGAATTGTGCTACATATGTAAATTTTCCTATGAGTTATGATGTGTATCTCGTTCACACTTGTCTCTTTTACTTCCAATCATTTGCTCTTTTTTATTGTTTGTTTCTCCTAGTTTGGATATTCTGTGAGTTTGTTGTGTATTTAATTTATTTTGCAGTCATTACTTGGTGGTGATGATCTGATTGACCAGTCCATGCAGGAGGTAAAATCAAATGCAAATTTTGCAATTTGTCTTACGTTTTTTTTTCAATTTATAATTAAATTTAATTGAATTTATGGTTTCAATTGCTTATTTCACCATCAAGGGACTTTCTTTCTCTTCTTTATATTTCTTAGAAAAATAATGATGGATCTAAAGGATCGACAGCTTATCTGTCATGTGTAAGGTTTTTAATATGTAACTACTCCAATGTAAGTTGGCTGATTTGCAAATGCTGTTTAAGGGTTTAAGGAAAAAAAAATTCTGTGTCGATATTTCAATGCACCACGCCTAAGTATATCCAGTTGAATTTATGATCATACTGTTGCACATTGAAGCTTATAAAACTTCTATTTGTTGAAGCCGTACTCTTAGCATTTGGTTTGAAATTAGTTTTTTAAATTACGTATTCACATCTTCATGTGTTAATTCTGCCAATTTTCCATTCTTTAATGAAGATATATGGCTTGTTATCTCTTAAATACAAATCTGGGACATGTTTTTCATATTTCATATGACCGATCTTTCTCTTGAAGCATTTAACATTTAACTCAAATCTGGGACGTGTTTCGTGAGAAACTTGCTCTATTGAAAATACAAAGGTTAGGATTCACCAAGATCTGTTTTGATTTCTATTGTCTTAATTGTGTCAGATTTGAGTGTAAAGCGAAATAATAATATTTGAGAAAGGTTTCGGAAGATAACAATTGATGATGGGCTGAAGCGAGCATAATGGACTCCAGTTGAGCACTTGTATGCTTTGTTGCCGAAACTATTTGGAAGAACAGGAAATACATGATAGGTCAAAACGATTTTGATAAGAATTTGTTCAGAATTATTTATATTAACTTGAATGACCTGTAATGCTCGTCCTAAATTGAAATGAATGGTCATAAAAGATAAGAATTTGCTGTTAATGATGAAGGAGAAAAAATTTTCATTAGGCTTCAACATAATTATAGGGCAGTTTGATTGTTTTTATGAGCATTTACATAAAAATCACACAATTCTTATGTTTTTACATATCTAAGAATTATACTTTCGTATTTACATACATAATATTCTAATCTTTAATATCACATAAAAATATCACTGCTATTATCCTTTTCAAAGTGAAATACACCTTCTCATACATAGGCTCATGATTCCAAAGTCTTATAAATGTAAATATTAAACTTCAGGTGTTATACATGTAAATACATAATAATTGTGTGGTATTTATGCAAAATTGTAAATTACCCTTATTTTTGTTATGCAATAATTTAAAGTTTTCAGATTATCTTTATTGTTCCTGTTGATTCTTAGTAATCTTTGATATGAGCAGTGTGCTCAAATTAGTAACGTATTGGTTGAAAACAAAGTTATGAATCCTAAGGTGTAAGTTTCGAGAGCTTCACGCTGCACAAAAAACAAATACTCATGAGCTCAATTGTTCTGCTGTATTGGTTTTTGTCTAAATTATACTGCACCAATTGGTGGTATTAGTCTCTTGCGTGCCTTTTTCTGATGCCTAGAATTTTGAACATGTTTTCTTTTGTTTATTATNATAACTACTCCAATGTAATTTCGTTGATTTGCAAATGCTGTTTAAGGGTTTAAGGAAAAAAAAATTCAGTGTCGATATTTCAATGCACCGAACCTAAGTATATCCAGTTGAATTTATGATCATACTGTTGCACATTGAAGCTTATAAAACTTCTATTTGTTGAAGCCGTACTCTTAGCACTTGGTTTGAAATTAGTTTTTTAAATTACGTTTACAAATCTTCATGTGTTAATTCTGCCAATTTTCCATTCTTTAATGAAGATATATGGATTGTTATCTCTTAAATACAAATCGGGGACATGTTCTTCATATTTCATATGACCGATCTTTCTCTTGAAGCATTTGACATTTAACTTCTTCAATATGTTCGCCCACATAAATACAAATCTGGGACGTGTTTCGTGAGAAACTTGCTCTATTGAAAATACAAAGATTAGGATTCACCAAGATCTCTTTTGATTTCTATTGTCTTAATTGTGTCAGATTTGAGTGTAAAGCGAAATAATAATATTTGAGAAAGGTTTCGGAAGATAACAGTTGATGATGGGCTGAAGCGAGCATAATGGAGTTCAGTTGAGCATTGTATGCATTTTTGCTGAAACTATTTGGAAGAACAGGAAAGACATGATAGGTCAAAACGATTTTGATAAGAATTTGTTCAGAATTATTTATATTAACTTGAATGACCTGTAATGCTTGTCCTAAATTGAAATGAATGGTCATAAAAGATAAGAATTTGCTGTTGATGATGAAGGAGAAAAAAATTTCATTAGGCTTCAACATAATTATAGGGCAGTTTGATTGTTTTTATGGGAATTTACATAAAAATCACACAATTCTTATGTTATTTACATATCTAAGAATTATACTTTCATATTTACATACATAATATTCTAATCTTTAATAGCACATAAAAATATCACTGCTATTATCTTTTTCAAAGTGAAATACACCTTCTCATACCTAGCTCATGATTCCAAAGTCTTATAAATGTAAATATTAAACTTCAGGTGTTATACATGTAAATACATAATAATTGTGTGGTATTTATGCAATATTGTAAATTACCCTTATTTTTGTTATGCAATAATTTAAAGTTTTCAGATTATCTTTATTTTTCCTGTTGATTCTTAGTAATCTTTGATATGAGCAGTGTGCTCAAATTAGTAACATATTGGTTGAAAACAAAGTTAAGAATCCTAACGCGTAAGTTTCGAGAGCTTCACGCTGCACGAAAAACAAATACTCATGAGCTCAATTGTTCCACTGTATTGGTTTTTTGTCTAAATCATACTGCACCAACTGGTGGTATTAGNACATTGGTTGAAAACAAAGTTAAGAATCCTAAGGTGTAAGTTTTGAGAGCTTCACGCTGCACGAAAAACAAGTACTCATGAGCTCAATTGTTCCACTGTATTGGTTTTTTGTCTAAATCATACTGCACCAACTGGTGGTATTAGTCTCTTGCGTGCCTTTTTCTGATGCCTAGAATTTTGAACATGTTTTCTTTTGTTTATTATNTATTATGCCCCCTTCAAGTGGCGGCTTTTTAATAAATTTAAACCACCTTCCCAGAGTGGAATTCAAATTGGTTTTGATATCTAAACATTTGCCTATTCTACCCTGTTCAAGATTCTTCTCTTCACAAGATGATTTTTTTTAACCCAGGCTTTATCCTTACGTATTTTAAGTATTGAACATTTTCTGTTAATTTTCTGTATTATTATGGACCTTAATTGATCAGTAGATCCATGACAAATCTTAAACATCGCAATAAGTTTGTTTTTAGTTTTGACATTAGCTTGAATAATTGTTATGCAGTGTTGCACATTTTGGTGTTCTTTTTAAACTGTTTTCATCTTATTTTTTTGAAACATTGTTGTGACAGAGGTCGGGTTATGAAGTGTACCTGCTCGAAGCTACGTATAAGGATCCAGCGGTGAGCTTTTGATTTTTGATATTTCTTCTATCATGGCTTTTAGGCTTGACTGTGAGTGTACTTGCAAATAGCCAAATACACAAAAGCACCAACATACTACACAATTCTTATGTATTTACGTATCAAACAATTAAACTTTGAATTTTGCATTTATCGCACAAAAATCTTTCATTTCCATAGAAAACACTGCTATTGCTAACTTTTAAAATTTGAAATAGATCTTTTCAAACATAGTTAAAGTGCTATAATAATAAAAATCAAACTTAAGGTGTTAGATATGTACTATATATGAATTGTGTTGTATGTTTGTAAATTTTCCTTTTTACTTTGATAACAGCATTATCTAAAGCTGCTCATTGTTTGTGTGGAGTGTGGAGTGTGGAGGTAATTTCAACCGTCAAGGGAATTTAATTTTGTTTGTTTTTATTCATGTATGAAAAAAATAAATAAATAACAGGGTTGTGCTGCAAGGAACATTCATGGGTTCAAGCTAGCTGATATACAGAAAATGGCCAAACAGTGGGAAGAAGCACCACCTTTGTATTTGCATCTGAATATTCAGGTCTACCATCATTGAACTTACCTTTATTTTTGATACTATTATGAGGCATTTACATACATAGCACATAATTCTTATGTATTTACATATCTCACACCTAAATTTTGATATTTACACTTAGCACACAAATCTTTAATATCACATAAAAATGCCACTATTACCACTTTTTAAAAGTGAAATCCACATTTTCATGCATAGATTTAAAGCACAAAGTTTTGATGTGAGATATGTAAATACATAAGAATTGTG